>MNCI01001758.1:92836-136062 GCA_015680685.1 Gnetum montanum | reverse complement strand
TTCTTATGACCTCAATTTAGAATTCTATTCCACCTTCTCCATCATCCATCCATGCTACCTGTAACTCTATTGGTGTCCATGTTTGTAATTCAGTGTCTTTGTCTAATGTACTTGAATTCTTTGGTAGAATCTTTTAGGTTTTGGTACTTAACTTCTATCAATCATTAATCACCTATGGGACCCATGAACTACTTAGGTTGAAGTTATGTAGGAGAAAACAAGACATGTGCCTACTATGGGGAGGATGCTCTTGGATATCTCTTGGTTGGGTTCATTAAGCATCTTATCCTAAGGCATTCTTTCAATTAGAATCTTTCGTACACCCATCTTCTACATCCAACCATGTTCTCCTTTACACATTTTGTTCAATGCACATATTCTCTATCAAAATTTTCAATTTTTGAGCTTTTAAAGACCCTCTTCAATGATTTCATCATATTCTTGGCTTTTTTGGGACTCCATGGATCCCAAATTCATTCAAAAATTCCTTATATTTTTCAAGATATTCACATTTGAAAATTTTGTTTACGGACCTCATAAATGGAACCCCGTTGATGGAGCCCATGCATATATGAGGCCCTATATACATGGCTTCATTGACATAGTATAAAAATAGTATAAATATTTGTGACACCCCTTAGAAATTTTCATATTTTCTGATAGACTCCAAGGGAGTTTTTCAAATTTTTAGAGCCCAACATCTTCTAGAGCACATAACTTCCTAACCATTTATCCAAATCATTTTGTTCTTTGACCTTGTAACTACCAGAGTTAAGCTCTTAGTTACAGAGGCCACAAATGTGTCATTTTCGATTGAAAATGTTTTGCCATTTTTTCTAACTCCAACAAAGGTTTAACTAAGAAATCAACATTTAAACACAAAATTATATAAGTTAAACTCTCCCAACGAGCTTCGATGACACTTATAATGAAAATTAATTAATAAAATAAGAACAAATTAATCAATCTACCATGGTCCAACCTTAGCCAAGTGTAACTAACTGACAAGATAGGGTATTCAAATATTCAAAGTTACATGTTATATCTACTAATCCATGGATGTGTTGTGGCTACAAATGGCACCAAAAGGTAAACACATGTAGGAAGGAGGACCATCTCAACCAAGAGAGAAACAACCAAGAATGAGAAGGGGCCAAGAACAAGCCCAAGAAGAACCACTTGCAATCCACACCATGGGCCCTCTTAGGGAAGAGGCTAAGATGGAATCTATTCATCATATTCTAGAACTAGCAATAGCAATAGACCATTTCCACTGGGATGAGGTACTAACTTAGCAAGGAAACCTTGAAAAAAGCCTGCCTAAATTAAATCAAATCAAGGGAAGTCCAAAAACTAGTGCTTTAGGAGTTAAACTTTGGGTCTTTCCTAGAGCAAGCACCTAAAGAAGTACAGGACCAACTAAAGACCTCTTCCATGTGGTCAATTATGACTTCCACTTGGGAGTGGTACATGGGAGAGATATTCTTATTCTAGAACAACAGGTAAGTTGATCCAATAGTCAAAATCAAGGACATCTTAGTGTCCTACTCGGTCTAGGCCATTGCTGAGTGCTTGGGTTGCTAGAAACTAGGGTGAATCTCACTAAGATTCTAATGTAGGTGGATCCTAGCATAAAAAAGGAAGGGATTTGATGGTTCTATGGTGTTGACAACAAGGATTACAACATGCTCACACCAATAGAAAGGATGTACTACAAGATTGTGGCCTTTCACCTAAACTCCATGATGAGGACCAACAAGATCACTACATTTTCTGCCCATGCATGCATTACTCTAACTAGGAGATTCTTTTTCAACCTTCCATAGCTAATTCATCTGGAGATAGAGAAGAAATTTAAAGAGAATGAAAGTGGAAGGAAGGTACTTCCCTTCCCATGCCTATTAGAAAACTCTGTCAAAGGGGAGGGATAGTCCGTTATACAAATGATGCTATTAGATGTGCTGTGATCACTAATTTGGCAGAGATGATGAGAGAAAAAACACCTACAACAATCATTCAATAATAGGAGTAGCAACCATCACCTCTACCTTCCACTCAAACAATTGTGTTGAATGTCATTGCAACAACCCAACGGTTTTGTAAATACTGAGAATGGATCTTGAGTGAACAAGAGTAATGAGTAGGCATGAGTGGTGGGGATCCATCTATGTACCAATTAATGATGATTTATCTAAATGAGGTGGCCTGAATAGTTAGCCTAATGGGAGGAGGTGGATCCATTTTCCTAGCCCAATGAACGTAGTTTTCCATGAGGTCAAATCCTAGCACTAGAGAGGTTATGGTATCTCTCATAGAATAATATCCATAGCAGGATAGCCACAAATGCCTCAACCACCACATGTGTTTGAAGCTAGTGAAGGTTCTTTAGAACCTTAGGAACCTCCGTTACTTGGGATTGTCTAATCTTCTTAACTACCTTTATTCCATCAAAGGATGTGCTATCCAGTTTTGAATAGTCATGTCATGATGTTCAATTTTATGTCATGAACACCACAATTTTTGTAATGTTGTTGATTTGTACACTCAGGCACTCAGTTTTGTCAAGTTGGTTTATTATGTCAAGAGTTAGTTAATAATCCCATACCTTCTCAATTTTGTAAAGCAACTTGAGGATGAGTTTTTATTTAGTCATGGGGATATGATGAATCATCTTTATGTTCTGTTGATAACCCTCCATTGATGTGGCCTCATTGATGGTGCCCCATCAAAGTAGTCCCATCTACATGGTGTTGGCTTCTCAATGGGGTCACATTGACATAGTGTTTACTACATCTATGGGGCCGCATCAACATAGCTCCATAATAAAGTTTATAAATACGCACTCACCAACTGTGTTTATTTGAGGTCTTGTCATAGTTGTAGTAGAGCTCTTGCAGTTTTGTCATTTGAGAATTAGAATATTTCTCTAAGTGCCCGCAATAGGAGTTAGAAAGTGTATGGATATTTATTCAAGTATTGTTGTACCTGAACACACTAGTATGAATGGCAATAAAGATGAACCTTTTGATCAAACCTTGTAGCACTTGGAATAGATTAATGATTCATATATGAATTTATTATTTTCAATAATTATGAAATTGAATAACACATAGTAGTTGAATACCTTGTCTTGTTAGTGGTTATACTAGCTAAGTTGTTATTGTGGTAGATTGGTTGCTTGATAATGTTAGTGGTAAGATTGACAAATAGGTTAGGTAAGAGAAGCGGTCCATAAAATTCAGAAAAAGCTTAACATAAAGAATACTGAAAATAGGGTATAGAAATTCACAATAATAAAAAGAAATAATTCACTAAAAATAGTTGTGAAGATGTGCACAATTGGATGGCATTGATGGGGTAAATAAAAAGAATTTGATTGTAAAAATGTCTAAGGTTAAAGAACTTAACTTAATCAAACCAAAATATATGCAAGTAGGTCCTCCCCAAAGTAGGCATAGGCCTTTTATGCCCTTACATAACTTCAAATCAAGGAGTTCATGGGCTCCATGGATGATTAATGGTTACAGAAGGTTAAGTACAAAAACCCAAAAGTAACTAACTAAGAATCCTAACACATCAAACCAAAACATGAAATTGGCAGTGAGGTTAGACATGAAAAACATAGATGGATGAGAGAGAGAATGGAATGGAGTTTCTAATTATGGTCACATGAAAGTTCCTTGTGGAGTTTGTGATTAAATGAATTAGTAGGATCCATCCTTAGTCCAAACCAAACCTAACCACTTTCAGTGACTTTGCATCAACATTCTAAGACTAGTCTATCCCCTGAGATACAAGAATGCTTCCACAAAACAATCACCATTCCAAATTGGAGAAGAAGTAGGAAGTGGGAAAGGGCCTTGGTTAGAGGAGATAAGACAAGTCCCATAACTAGTGTTTGTAGTCCTTTTATTTGGTCTAAGGGATGTGCTTTGAATTCCCATATTTTTTTTGAATGGGAACCATACCATGCAAAGACCCATGCATTTTTGCATTTATTTTGTCCAAGGGGTGTGCTTTAAATTCTTATCTTTCTTTTTTGATGAGGATCACACCATGCAAGTACTTATTCAACTTCCTGTTGTGGAATGACATGGAACAGTGAGAAGTTTACAGAAATAGTGAAGTTCATGAGAACATCCCTGCACATATGAAAATGGAAAAGCACAAAGAATACTACATCCCTTTGAAGCCACACCCTATCTAAACCTTTGAATCCTTCCCAATTCCAAAAACTACACAAGTTACAAATTTATTAAAGTTGTAAACATGAAAAAGGGACACCATGTTTCCAAAATAAGGAAAACCATAGAGTGTGTGAATGGGTATATGATGTGGACTCACTGCTTGTTACATGAAAGGAAACCATGTCCTAGTTGTTAGCAACAACATTCAAAGTCAACAACTAGACATCAACAATCAAATCACAAATGATACATACCATCATTGAGTAGCATATTACCATTGTACCTGGCACCTTAATAGCAAAAAAAGTAGAAAATTACATCAAACATGAGAAAATATAAAAAGAAATTAAAAGATATTCAAGAAATATTTAATATAGTAACAATGGTATAAAACAAAAACTTAGAAAAGATCAATAACCTGAAAAATAAAAAGATGTAAAACAAAGAATATGAAAAAAAAAGCTGAAAGACTAAGGAGCTTCTTAAAGTGTTAGTATGGATGGCCATCTCCCCCATGACTAAGTTGGAAGGAGGAGATTCAAAAGTTTGAGCATGGTTGTCCATCTTGCGAGGTGTCTGTTGAGTTTATTGGCTTGGACTCATGGAAAGGTTTTAGTTGTTGGATGTTAACTAATTGCTTCTTATCTAGGCTATCAATTTTATATATGATCATGGACCTAGATGGAAAAGTCTCTTCAATAATGTAAGCTCCTTCCCACAATGTTTGAAACTTGGTTGTTTGAGGTACATGTGTGGTATTCCAATAGAAAACCTTGTCTCCTGGTTGAAACTTGACTTTTCTTATTTTGAGGTCATGGCATTTCTTTTTGAATGCCTTATCAACTTTGTTAGATGATAGGGCCATTAATAAATTTTCATCCAGCAAGTTGAGGTTCATTAATCTTTCCTTTTGTTCTAGACTTAGGTCCATGTCAAGGTCATAGGCTGTAGAGAGTGTACAGAGCTCAGATTGTATGGGCAGTGTTAGTAGTTTTCCATACATGAGCTCATAGGAAGAATAACCTATGGGAAGCTTGGAGTGATAGGCCCAAAGGGCATCATTTAGTTTGGTTCTCTAGTCCCTTTGGTACTTTCTAATAGTATGTGTTATAATTTTCATAATCTTTTGATTAGTGACTTTAGCTTGATCATTGGCTTGAGGGTGATAAGGTGTTGTGAGTTTGTGCTTAACCTCCAAGTGTTGCATAAGTTTTTAGAAAGTGGCACTTGTAAAATGAGATCTATTATCAAGAATTAATGCATGAGGCACACCAAACCTATTTATGATGTTCTATTAAACAAACTGAGCAATAGTAGTGGATATACATTTAGTGACAACTATTGCTTCTGCCCACTTAGTGTAATAGTAAACTTTGACTATTATATATGCCTTTCCATTTGACATAGGTACAATGGGAACCATAAAGTTAATTACCCAAATATCAAATGGCTCGAGAGGTTAAATCCATTATTGTGGCCCCTTCATTCGAGTTATCATTCCACAATCTCTCTAACAATGATCACAGGCATGAATGAATTGGTGTTCATCTTTGAATATTGTTGGCCAATAATATCCTACCATGAGGATTTTTATGGTCATGCATCTCTCGGGATAATGGCCCCCACAAGGGCCTTTGTGAGCATCCTAGAGAATGTGCAGTTGATCTATGTCAAGGACACACCATTGTGCCAAGCCATCAAGACATACTTTGTAAAGGTTCCCATTGATTTCCATGAAATGCTTAACCTGGTGAAGAAATTGTTGTTTTTTCTGGGTGTCCAGCCCTTGCGATAGTTCTTGCTTGACCAGATAAGAAGAAATGATGTCATACCATCTTGGTTAATTAGGCATTTGTGCATTAATAGCCCCTACAAAGAGATATTTATTAGTAAATTAATCAGATAAGGGGCACTCTTTCTCCTTGTCATCCCATCTTAGTTGTGATAAGTGGTCGATGATCACATTTTCCACATCCTTTTGATCTACCATTGTGATATTAAACTCTTTTAAAATCATGAGCTATCATATGATATAGGGGCTCACCATTGGCTTATTCATTAAAAAATGGATGGCACTATGATCTATGTGCACAAACACTCTATAACCAAGCACATAGTTCCTAAACTTTTCTAAGGCAAACACCACCACCACCATCAACTTTTTTTCCATAGTGGTGTGATTCATTTGTGCACTTGCAATACTTCAGCTTATGTATTGAATGTAATATGGACATCTTTGATCATCCATTTGCGTAAGCACTACCTCCAAAGCATAATTTGATGCATTAGTCATCACATGAAATGACATGGACCAATCAGGTTCTTGTAGAATTGGGGTCTCAATAAGCTTTTGCTTTAGTTGTTGAAAGGTTGTGTGACGTGTGGGGGTTTATAAAAATGGTGCATATTTCTTTGCTAATTCAACCAATGACTTGGAAATTTTGGAAAAGTTCTTGATGAAGCACTGGTAGTAGCTAGTATGATCAAGGAATGACCATACTTCTTTAACTATATCTAGTTGATAGGTTATTCCTTGGATGACCCTTATATTTTTAGGGTCCACCTTAATTATTACTTTTGAGATATGGTGCCCCAAGACTATGCCTTCTTAGACCATAAGATGGATCTTGTGCTAATTAAGTTGGAGGTTTGTTTTGACACATCTACTCAACAGCTGCTCAAGATGGTCTAGGGCTTACTTGAACGTAGCTCCATAGGTAGAGAAGTCATCCACTTCTACCCCACTAGCAATTTGTTATTGGAAAATGCTAAGGACTAATCATTGAAAAGTAGCTAGGGCATTACATAGACAAAATGTAATTTGATGGTAAGTGAAAGTGCCCCAAGGACTTGTGAAATTCATCTTTACCTGGTCCTCTAGTGTGATTTGGATTTGGTTATAGCCACTATAACCATCTAGAATGTTATAGTAGCTATGCCCAGAAATGGTGTCCAACACTTGGTCAACAAAGGGTAATGCAAAATGATCTTTGAAAGTTGTCGTATTAAGTAGTCGAAAGTTGATGCACACCCACCATTTGCCTTCTTTCCTAAGCACAATCATGAGTAGGCTAACCCACTCACTATCTGCAATAGGATAGATGAATCCTACCTTGAGGAGTTGTTCAATGTCCTCTTTGATAATTTGATTTAATTTGGGATTTAATCACCATTGTGGCTATCATTTCAGCTTAATGGTAGGGTCAGTGTATATCTAGTGCTAGCATATTCTTGGATCTATTCCTTTGAGATTAGACTATGATCAAGCAAAGGCTACTAACAAATTTTCCACAACATTCATCAACATCTTCTTTTATCCTACAACAAGTTTGGCATTAATAATGATCAGTTTTCCATTTTTTAAGAATACATACTTCATTTTGGTCAGTAATGTCTTTAATTTAAGGAGTTCTTATTTGAAATTTTTAAAAATCTCCAAATCTTCCCAATTGATATCATCATTTACTCTCTTAGAGATATGGTGATGAACTTGCTCAAGTTCATCTGTACTTGTAACATAATCACACATTAGGTCCTCAGTGGGTTCCATGCACAATGTACTACTACTAGAATTAGCTATCAACCACTAGGTGCCTTCGTGTTTTATGACTACCACGTATAGACATCTTTGGATTTTATCTTCTGGTGCACATTGCTTACATGCAGAGATAGATGTTTGCTTCACTAGCCATAGCTTCTACACACAATGACACCCTAAATCACTATATGCAATACATGGAACCCTATTCTTCTTGATCTTCCAAAATTTATTTTCTTTGGATATCTCTAAGAAAAGATCTCTAATTCCCATTTTGGCATCAATAGTGCTTAACTGTACCCTTCCCATAATAATTAGAAAGTCCTCCTTGTAGTTCTCCATCTTGATTACTAGGAAGTCAGCAGGATATGACCATCCACAAATAGTGGTCATGATGCCTTCTACCAGTTCCAATGAAACAGTGATGGACTAGTCTATTAACTCTAGCATGATGTTGCTCTTCTTCAAGGGAGGAAGGTTTCACATAGTGTACATCTCATGTGAGATTAGATTAACCTCAGAACCAGAGTCAAGTAGAGCTTTACAAGGCTCATTCCTAGAAATTTGCAAATATACTAAGGGACTCTTGGAATCAGCTAACTTCTTGGGTAGGTTGCTAGCTTGAATCCAATTAGATATAGCATGGATCAACATCATGATATGGATTCAAAATGGATTCTGGTTTGAAGGAGATTTAGATAAAGGTGATGTAGAGGAAGGTGGAGGAACAGGGCCACCAACCACTACTATGTTTGAGGGCTTTGGTGGACTACAAGGTTAGAAGAAGGATATTTTCTTTGATTGTGGTTTCAACCCACTTGGTTGGCTAACGCATTGCAAATTAACCATCCTTGTAGAATTTCTTTACTATGGTTAGGTAGGTAATTCATCCTACATGGATGGAGTAGGTGGTAGCTATGTAGGAGGTGAAGGAGTAGGTGCAGGAAAAAGAGGAGCATGAGGATAGTAGGTGGCATCCCTCTTTGCATATGGTGGTTGGTAAGCTTCATGAGGGTAGTGGTGAGGTTGGTAAGTAGCAACATGACTAGAAGAGTCCCATGGAGATGAAGGTTGTTGAACATAATAAGCATAGGGATCTAGTTGCTGGTAGGGATACTACTATCTTAGAGGTGCCAATGCCTATAATTGTGGTTACTGCCACTACTGGTACAATTCATAAGGTTATGGTGGAGTTCCACTTGGATAATATTTTTGTGATTGGTGGAAATATTAAGAGTTGCCTTGTGGATAAGGCAATCTTTTGGGTGTTTTCCTTTATGCAAGTCATGGATGTAAGGCATACATCCCATATTCCTGTAAGTGTGACACAATTGGACAACATCCCTTGGGATGTTCATACTGGTAGATGTCACATCCACCATAATTATCTTATTTTCTATCTGCAACCATCTCTATTGTAGCCATCTTACCTTTACCCTTGGATATGGCACATTCAGCTTCTTTACATCCTTGGTGCTCATGCTCATCACTTTGTTCCTTGAACTCTTTAGCAATTTTTAAAACAACTTGAAACTTATTGTCCATGGAGTCCCATAATTGGTCAACCTTAGCTATAATTTTAGACTAAAATTTCTAGAGTGATAAGGTTTTCTGATTAGCCATCTCATCTTTTGTTGACTCATCCTCACTATCACAAAATTCAACCCCACCCTTTTGCGAATGGAAGTATCCCTATTATATTCCTCTACACTTTCTCACTTTCTTAATTCTCCCTCCTCCTTAGCTACCTACTCAATTAACTTTTGAATTTGATGGATGCTTAACTCTATCAATCTCCCTTGAGCATAGATGTCAAGGGTTTTCCTTGCTTTGGATTGTAGCTCATCTATAATATGATGGAGTTGATCAAGCTAAGAATATCCATGACTGGGACACTTATACAAAAGAGAGTAGTATCGACCAATAGTAACATCTAAGGGCTAATGGTTTTTTTGTTTGCACCCTTGGATATGCTTTCTTAGGTTGGACACTTAAGATTACGTTTGATATTTGTCATTAAAAAATTCTAACATCATACTCCACCACCTGATTGATTTTGATTCCAAGGAGTGGTACCAATTTTTTGCTTCCTTAATGAGTGTCCTTGGAAATAAGTTTAACTTCTGCCAATCATTCTCAATATTCTGCAAGGCACATGCATCCTAGAAGGCTTAGAGATGATTTTGCGGATTAGCATTGGAGCCTCCCTCAAATTGAGGGATGTTGTTCATGTACAACATCTTTATTCTACTATCCTTTACATGCCTTGTTGGAATCGTCATGGCCTATACAATGTTTAGCATGCTCTAAGTGGCAAGTAGAGGTTCATCAAGGCCCTAGTGATGGTGCTTATGATGTTCTCTATTAACCCTTCTTTCATGGTAGTGGATCTCTCTGGATCACTCACACCTCTGATTGTGACTATCCCAATGATCCCTTTTATTTTTTTTATCCTATCAGTCAACTCCATCATGGTCATGCCCTCTACAGCCACGATCTGAGCGAAATGAAGAAGAAGATGATAATAAAGGAGAAGAGGAAGGAGGGCTTGCATCATGTCAATGCCTACTACCTTGTCTTCGATGATCATGACCACAATTGTGATCATGCCTTCCACTTGCCCCGTTGTCATGATTTTCTCCTCTAGATTCATTTTTGTCACTGGATCTGTTCTGACCAGAACCAGGTTTATGAATTTTGGATTACATGTTTTGGTTGAGGGCCCCTTGACTAAAGTCAAAGAGAGGAATGTCACCAAAGAAAAAGTTCCTAGAGAAGTATTTACCTCCATCTAATGGGCCAAGTAGAGGTGGAAAAGTGTTTGACTCCTTGCCCTTCAAAATCTCATGTTGTTACTCCAGCTGACGATTCCTTAACCTTTGTGCTTCAGTGAGATGGTAGTCCCTTGAATTGGGATCTTGCATCTCATACTCCTTATGAAGATGTTAAATTCCATGTCATGTAAGCATTAGCTAGATCATAGCTAGAATAGATTGATCTGGTGGTAACATAATGTCACCTTCCATGTTGCACCACTACAGCATTTCATCTTAATGTAAGATGAAGATGAAGTTTAGTACATACTCATCAGGATGAGCATATACCACTTGGTATTGTTAAGGCACTTGGTCTATCCTAGGAAAAGATAGGCTGTTGTGGGAAGAAGACATTTTATATTAGTGAATTTATATGTAGTGTGTGGTTAAGATTTAATTTAGTTATAATAATAATTTTTTTTGTAAGATTTGAACTTAGGATTTGAACAATGAGGTTGCTAAGTTTCACTAAGTTTAGATAGTGCATGTAGAACTAAAGTCCTTGGAAATGATGCCAATGATGAGTGGCGAGGTATTCCTACACCTAACCATATGAATCACAGACATTCATGTGTGATCTAGTCACATTCTATAGACTTTAATTACCAAGTATGCTAGAGCTAAATGGTGAGTTCATGTTATCCATTTGTTGTCTTCCCAGTCTCACTTGTGAAATGCAATTGTATGGTTAACTGTGACTAAGGCATAAGATTTTTATCATTTTATGTTTTATCAATTTAATCACCTAAAACAATAATAAAAGTGAGAGTAATTAAATGCTAAGTGAACTATTGTGTAATCTAGCCTAACACAAGTAACCATCCCCACTTCCTAGACACATCCTAAACTTCGTGTAAACACTGTTACGTGTTCAAACACTAAGCATTTTTGAGCTACCAAGTATCACACGTATGTTTGAAGGGGTCATGCTTATATATTTTAATTAATTTCTTAATTGATCAAAATTAATTACTAAATAAATAATGTTAAATGTAAATTGCATGAAATCATAATGTATAAATGCATAAAGAAAGAAAGTCCCAAGTGTTGCAAGGATGAATCAAAGAGCTCATCTTTATTGCCAATACAATGATGTGTTTAGGTACATAAATGCTTGAATAAAGATCTAATTACACTAAGACCTCCTATTGCGGGCACTTGGAAAATATTCTAACTCTTGAATGAACAAAATACAAGAATTTCACTACTTGACTAAAAAAAACTCCTCTTGAATCATGTGCCCAATGGTTGTATTTATAGGCCCAAGAATACCCTGCAATGTCACATACTTGATATCACATCTTGGGTAGCAATATCATGTACTCGATATTGTGTACTTGATATCATGGCCACCCCAATATCAGATACCCTATATCGGGGCTCATGTAAAATAGAATTCATCATTTGCCTAGTAGCATAGTGCTTGTTAATCCTAGTAGTGGATACATGAGTGTAGGATGTGTATGGAAAGTGGGATTGGATACTTATGTTAGGAATAGTTAAGTAGTTAAATTAAATTAGCTATTAAATTACTTCATTTCACTATTTTAAGGCACCAAGAGCATAAAACATAAAATAATAAAAAACATATGCCTCAATTACACTTAACCATACCTTTATGCATCACAAGTGTAATTTGGAAGACAACGAATGAATGTTAGGAAAAAGTTCACTTCCTACAAGACTAGTGTACCTAAAGACATAGAGTCCATAGAATTCAACTAGATCATGTGTGAAAACTTCATGATTTGTATGGTTGGGCTAGGGGTATCTTTATTGCTCATCAATAGTGCTTAATTCCCAAGAATTTGATGTCTTCTTATAGATTTTGAGTTTCCAAAAACTCATCAAAATTCATGCAACTACTACCCAATGGCTAGTGTAGATGTCTCTATCGAAGTTGGGATATCTACTTGAGATTTTCCTTCCTTCTGGAGAGATCTCTTCTTGAAGAATGAGACATCTTCTTGTGAACGCATTCTTCTTGACTAGGACATATTATTTTCTTAGAGACATCTTTTCAACTCTTGAGCTCTAGTTCCTAAGGCTTTATCTCATTAATTTGTCTTCTTTCCAATCCTTGAAGCATCTTCATTTGGTTTCAGTCTTTGGTTTTATTCCATGCTCATTCATGTTCTCATGGCCCATTAAGTTGTAGATCTCATTTTTTTCTGTAAGTTCTTGCCCTACAAACATATCATCCATAACAAACATTCTATTGTTGTTCATTTTCCTTAAGGTTTTGACATACCAGAAGGTCAACAATCTCCCCCTTTTAGGTGATGTTCAAAACTTAAGAAAATGGGTTAGTAGCCATGCAATTTAAACATGATTAAATTATACCAATACTTAAGACATATAAACTCTAATGGCAGCCAAGGTTATTACTAGGATAAGGGTCTTAAGGCTCAAGGCACAAATGAGAATAAAATGAATGCAAGGGTCTTAAAAAATGAAAAAAAATACACAATAATAATCTATCTAAAAGTTCATAAACTATCTATAATACATATAACTATCCATAGATATATCCAAAAACTAGATAACTGTATATCATAAAAAACTATCTCCTCCTTTCTAAACATCATCAAAAAGAAGAGGACACCTAAAGATGCTAGCCACTATTCTCATTGGCATCATCAAAATGCTCACCAAAAGTAGTTGTAGCACAAGAAGGTCTATATGTCTCCTAAAGCTGGAGACATGCTACTCATTATCATCATTGGAAGAAGGTAGTTGGGCTGGAGCTCTTCATGAATGAATCCTCACTCAAAATTGAGATAAAGCTAGTGGATCTTGTTGGGATGGATCCTTCTAAGAAGAGGAGGAAGCACCCTTCCTCTAATAGATGATGGGGTTAGCAAGTTTTCACTAAGAAGTAGTTCCAAAGATGCTCTCCATAGCCTATGACTCAAATGTCATGAAATAATCATTTTCATGATGGAAATTGGGTCCAACTTGCAAAATATTTGGAAGCTCCCCTTGAACACATGTCGGTGGTACATTAGGCTCATTGGAATCAAAGGCATTTTCTGAATCATATGTTTGGGAAGGCCTAGTGTCTATTGAATGTTTGGGTGGGGTAGGAAGGTCCTCCACATTGTTTGATATGGAAAGAGTGGTGATCTCCTCAAACTACTATCCGTTAGGGGGAAGAGGTACCCTAGTTGCATCCATTGTCTAATGGAGGTGCATGAAATTCTTGCTAATCATCTTGAAGGTATGAGAAAAAAGGCCTAAGAAGCTTCTTTAATGAAGATCTCATCTGGCTACTAGCTAATTTGGACCTACTCGACTAAGGAGGGGCCCAATATAGTGATGTAGATCTCTTCTTTTGGGACTTTTGAGGTCTAGTGCTTATTTTTATTTCTTCAACATGGGAGGAGTTCCTTTTCTCTACATACTCACCAAGACTCCTCTTGCCTTTAAGTAAATTCATGTTTAGAATGGGAACACCTCTTTGTTGTATCAAGAAATTAATGAGGCGGGGTGCCTAAGGATTCTCTCCTTAGTGAACAAGCCCAATATGTCACAATAGAGAGTATTTCCTAAGTCTAATGACTGTCTTATAAGAAGGTACTACAAAATAAATGACTATGCTAGAAAAAAAATAATTATAGCTTCCTCCTTTTACAATGATGTTATACAAAACCATGAGTGATAGGATGAAAGCATCTAAGGTCATTTAACTCCTATAAATTGTTCCACTATGAAGTGACTTTGACTTTTTGAGCAATGCATCACAAAACTCATCTTGGGAAATGGGAATCACACCATTTCTAAAAATATCACTCATGGAATGAAGGGTAACTCTAAATACATCAACATTAGAAATCCCAGGTAATGCATTTACAACTTGAGAAAACACATCAATTAGAAAACCCCCATCCATGGTTATGAATTCCCCAATAGATGCATTTATAATAACATGTTATAGTAGAATTATTTGATGAGAATTTTAGGCATGAAAAATAATGCATCACAAAACTCATCTTGGGAAACAAGAATCACAGCATTTATAAAAATATCACTCATGGAATGAATGGTAACTTTAAAATACATCAACACTAGAAATCCCAAGTAATGCATTGACAACTTGAGGAAACACAATAATTAGAAAACCCCAACCATGATTGTGAATGCCCCAACAGAAGCATTTATAATAACAATGTTACAGTATAATTCTTTAAGGAGAATTTTAGGCATGAAAAAATTCATAGAAATGAAGGTAGCCTAATTTAAGACTTGGAAGAAACTCATTAACTCCTTTTTTCTATGCTATGAAAAAGAAAGAGAATTTTCAGAAATGATAGAAGAAATTTGAGTTACCTCAAACTGATGCTAAGCACTAACTAATCTGAACTAAGAATTATAGTTATTTGCAATGTTGGTGAAAGATTCTTTGAATTTCTTACTTCTCTTGGGTAGTGCTCTTGATGTTGCTACCTTCTTGTGGACCATGGATGTTGAAGTCAAAGCATAACTTGTAACTATTGGTAAAACCTTGGTCATCTTTCCTTGGATGTATATGCTTGAATGAAATAAAAAATGAGGGCTTTGATTATTATAATAGCACTAAATGAGGTCATCTTTCCTTGGATGTATATGCTTGAATGCAATAAAAAATGAGGGCTTTGATTATTATAATAGCACAAAATGAGGATTTTGAATAAAAAGATAGATGTCTCCTTCGAGAGATAGACATCTATGTCAGTTTAAAATCATAGGAAGACATCTCATTTGACAATTATACATCTTTGCCATGACTAAAAGAAACACAAGGAGATGTCTCATTTGAGAAGTAGACATCTCTAAGTAGACATTTCTTTTGAAAAGTAGATGTCCCATGGGAGACGTCTTTAGGAAGGCATCTTAGTAATGTGGGATTTAGTAAGAAAAGACTTAGGCATGGTTTCCAAGGATTATAGTCTTAAAAAAATAGTGAATTAAAAACTTACCTCTACTTACCTTTCTTGTTGAAGAGGAGGAAGAGATGTCTGGGAGTCTTGAGGATGAGATCCCTCTATTGAGGCATATCTTTTCATACAAATTTCATCTATTTTCATGGGCTAGCTTCCTTTTACAAACTTATTTGGGAGGATTCTCTTGTTATCATCTTCCTACTTCTTAATTCTTCATACTTTTCTCATTTCTTTTCCCTTTATCATATTTTCCTACACAAATTTCTTTCTAGACACATTTTAATAAGACCAAGGAGTTTTGTGATATGTCCAAGTATTCATATGATAATACTTGAAATTACAATCCCATTGTATAACGACGGAAAATGTCGGTAGCTGGAAAATACCAACAAAATCCGTGTACACAGTCTTAACCATGGATCCATGCGAGGGTTGACCTAGAGAAAACGAATCCGCAGTGCCCTGAACGGTCTTGTCGATCAAACAGGGACTTACTCAATTAGTAAATTGACGAATATTATAGATATTGCATGAAATGATTTGATTCGATGAATCGTAAAAGGAGTAGAAAACAATGTAGATAAATTGAAATAACGACAATGTCAACACGACAAGAGGGATCAGATTTAAGAAAATGCGCAATTCCAAGATCTGCATTTTGACCCAAAAACTGAGTATATTGTATACAAAGTTCTAAATGGAACACTCTGCTTATCTTGTGCGGAGTATACACAAAATAACAAGAAAACTGTTCAACAAGGAGTACAGAATGGAGTTCGATCTACCTCGTAAGCCAGAGATGGGATGCAAGGAGGGTCAAGCTTTGACATCTATTGATCAAATGTTTCTGATCAATAAACCTTACAAATCGCACCAGATGACCTCTCAACCTCTGATCTGCTCTTTTTGCCTTCGGTAGTCTCTGCTCAAACTGCCAATAATCGCCAATGGAGAGAACTGTATCTTCACCAAAGGACTGATCACTCCTGCTGTCAATGCTCAAAATGTCCGCTGTCTCTGCTTGAAGGTGATAACTGCCAAAAGTTGAAGATGCCCCCCCTCCTTTTGTTTCTTCGTCAACTAGAATATTTATAAGTTCAACAACACGTGGAGAAGGCATGGCCCTGATGACACGTGTTTCAAACCTTCAAAATACTGTTGACTTGACCAACTTTATGTTAAAACTTACTATGTCGCGTCACATTTCCGGGAGAAGGGGCAACGTACGCTGTCAACACTTTTGCCGAAGCTGCTTTATGATTATGCACAATATGCTTATCAGCATATTGTGCATGTGGATAGCAAATGCGTAACTGCTTTAGCCGGCTTTACGCTGTATTACACTTGTTTACGCTGTGTCGTGTGGCAGAGCGTAATAGAGCATAAAATGGTGAACTTTACAACAAATTATGCTTGTCCACGCTGCGTAGCGTAATGAGTGTAAAGCGACCAATTTGCAAAAAAAAGAGTAAATCAATCTGCTGCGCTTCCTTTGACGCTGACTTTGCTTTTCTTGAATCTCGTTACGTTGCTCTGCGTAACGAAGCGTAAACTTAGCCCTGAGCAAAGGACTTAGCCGAATATGCAACAAGTTTTAAACTTTAAACTTCATCAAAATTGTCGAAGTAAGTCACCTTCTGATATCGGAGTATGTTAAGCAGAATTATGCTCAGTGACACTACATTATGTTGTGTAATGTAGCGTAAAGACAGAGAACACAATAAGATTTGAAATCTGTAAGGAACTTGGAAAATTGATGCAGTGTGCCTCTTTGCCTTGCTTTGCCTTATTCTGCCTTTCAGAATTTCTTCGTGAACTTTTGCCCGAATTGTGAATCTTTGCCTTAGGTCAATTTGCAATTTCTATGGTGTTTCAATGGCCCCTCTTAGTTGACAGTTAGAGGGCTTGCCCGAAAGACGTCGACAAAGAATACGAAACACTGGATGGGTGAAAGTACTAACAACATTTATCAACAGGTACTCAGGTATCATCCTGTCAATGGGAGATAGAATGGTATAGGAGGAAACAGGTTCGGGGAAGACTCAAATGAGGTTCGGGGAAGACCCAAATGAGTAGGGATAGCTTTTGCACACATAAGCACTCAGGCTTTCTCCTGCGACTACGTTTGCATGGAGTTATGCCGTCATTTTGGAGATGAAGGGGCTTGCATAGATGAATTGTGTTGCGTCTGCACGGCCTGGGTGAGTTATTGTTTCACCTATTTTGTCGGCCCCTTTCTTTTTTTTTTGCCATCCACTAGGCGAGTTGCGTTATGCCGATTCATGGACTTGAGTGTAATGCAGATGTGGAAAGCGTTTCACGTTTTGCGTAAGGGAAGCAGATGCGATAGTTAAGGATAGTGATAAGGGCTAGGGGTAGGATCATGAGGAACACAAGGATGCACCCCTAAGTGGACAGGTTAACTTAAGCAGCCATCTCGAAACACTATCAGTACTACACCACTCAGATGAACACATCTTCGAATGACGTCCTCGTAACAAGTAACCTGCAACCAAAGAAGAAAATAGAGGATACCATTGCTCGTGTGAATTACCGGCGAGGTTGTTGAAACAAGTACTATTTAAGGCGAGATAAAGTGAACGGGCCGTGAAGGAGGAATTGTAGCACGAGGCCAGAATCTTCAACATTGATGCTCGGCCCAGCATATCGTCGCCAAAGAACATCAGACTTAGCACACCTGACTGGTTATGTAAAGAACCAGCTAGGTGAATCTATGAAGCCAGAGCCTGATAGTGATGATGAGTGGAGGTCCCCAAAGTCGTAGTTGATGAGAACTCCTTTGGGGCTCTGGTTGGCGAATCTAAACTCTCAAAGGTGCCACCGCTGTAGTGGGTGCAGTGACGGCATCTCCGAGGGGTCAGTAGTATGCCTTTCAGCACATCCAAGGAATCAGCAGAATGCCTGTGAGGTAGTGATGCTGGGGTTGTTCCAACATCCCACCTCATTTGTTGTGCAGCTACATAGAGACGATTATGCTCGCTTGATTTACATGATGGCGGTCTGTAAGTTCCAGTTTTAAGTCCTGGTAGACTATCGTTGCTGGTTTTAAGTCTCAGCAGAACATGGTCCCAGTTTAAAGTTTGGGCGGACCGAGAAATGCTAGTTTTACGTCGTAGCGGACGGTGGTGAGGCTAATTTATGGTCTCAGTAGACCATGCTGTGGATGTCAGTTTTGTGTCATGACCCAGGGACAAGTCTGTGCTAGTTTCATGTCTCAGTAGACGACTACTTACCTGTGCTAGTTTTGTGTCATGGTGGACAACCGGTGCCATTTTAGCGTCGTGGCGGACGCGTGCAAAAGATGCCAATTTTTCATCTTGGCGGACCTGTACAACACTGCTAGTTTTACATCGTAGCGGACGGTTACAACTTGCTAGTTTTACGTCATGGCAGACGATTAGTGCCAGTTTAGCGTCGTGGCAGATGCGTGAAGGGAATGCCAGTTTTTCGTCGTAGTGGACGTTTGTTGCCAATTTAGCGTCATAGCGGATGGTTGTTGCCATGCTTGATGCTAACACTGGCTATGCAGCTAGATATAGTACCGCTTCAGATATATGTAATTCATAGGATTTGGTAACTCGCTGCCGTTGATATCCGCTAACTTGAATGCTCCGTTGCCATACACATCAGCCACCAAGAAAGGGCCCTCTCAGTTTGCAGAGAATTTACCCACTAGTTCACGAATGGCCTTGAGAACCAAATCTCCTTTCTTGATCGGACGCTGTTGAAGATTATGACGATGCTTCTGCCTCTGCTTATCTTGATACTTTTCGATGGTATCGAGCGTCTATATTCGCTTCTCCTCGACTGAATCCAAATCCATGATCCGAGATTCAGTGTGTTGAGCCTCATTTATAATCGTGGAGAGGACCATTCTCAGAAAAGGAACTTATAATTCAAGTGGCAGCACTGCCTCAGATCCGTAGACTAGGCTATAGGGCATACTATCTGTAGCTGTCCTACATGTAGTACGATACGCCCATAGCACATAGAGGATCTTTTCATGCCACCGTCTCTTGTTACTGTCGAGCATTTTCTTGAGCAGATTGATGATGACTTTATTTGTGGCTTTAGCTTGACCATTCGCTTGCGGGTAATAGGGAAAGGAGAAAAATTGTTTAATGCCAAGGTTATCACAGAAGGATTTGGTTTCCGTACTACTAAATTGTGGCCCGTTATCGGTCACGATAGTCATCGGGAGACCAAATCTGGTTACAATGTTGTCTAGGATGAAATGGAAAATTTGTTGATATGTGATCTTCCGTAAAGGAATAGCTTCTACCCACTTCATGAAGTACTCAGTAGTGGTAATTATGAAGCTATGACCTGTGGAAGATTTTGGTGTGATAGGCCCTAAGATGTCTAGTCCCCATCGTTGAAATGGCCATGTTATCTGAGTTGTGTGTAATTCTGTGGATGACACGTGTATAAGATTTGCGTAACGCTGACACATGTCGCACTTTTTAACCTTTGCCAGGCAATCTTTTTCCATGTAAGGCTAGTAATACCCTAAGTGACAAATTTTTGAAGCAATAGCTCATGGTGCTACATGTCCTCCGCATAATCCTTCGTGGACCTCGCCAACTATACATTGTGCTTGGTCTTTCTTAACGCAAGTAAGCAGCACACCATCAAAAGAGCGTCTACAAAGAGTACTGTCTCCTATGATGACGTACTGCCTAGCTCACTTGCAGATTGTATCTTTCTGCGCACATGTTAATTCGTGTGGTGGCTCACTTGCAAGAGGTAAGTTTTGATGTTGTCATACCACTCTGGCGTGCTATCCTTGAGCAGTGAAGATATTTGCGCCGCCTGAATGATGGGACCTATGAAATCTGTTATTAATGTGGGGAAAGTGTCGAATAGGTGCGACGACATGTTTAAGGCTAATGTAGCCAATGCATCGGCCAGTGTGTTGTCATTTCGTGGCATGTGTTGGGCATCGATGGTCATGAACTGCTTCAGAAGATCTTTAGCCATATCGCAGTAGGGCTGTAAATGTGTAGCCTTGTAGGCATAGACTCCTATGATCTGATTTATAACAAGCATCGAATCACCCCTAATTGCCAGGTGTCAAACATCGAGTTCTCTGGCAGTTAATAATCCCCTGAGAAGCCCCTCGTACTCTGCCACATTGTTCGTATAGGGAAAGGTCAAGCGATAAGCGTGAAGACGCACATCCTCAGGTGATAGCATAATAACTGTGGCGGCACTGCCGCCTCTAGCAGTTGAAGCTCCGTTGAAATATAACATTGCTTCGAGGCCTGTTAGGACAAGGCTTAAGCTATGTACATGTTCATCGGGAAGCTCAGGCTCTATGGTTGCCTAAATGTCAATAGGTGATGTTACTAATTGGTCAGTTATCGCTTGGCCTTTCATAGAAGATTGACCAATGTAATGTAGATCGAATTCTGATGTGATAGCTTTCCAAATAGATATTCNAAATGCACGTTGGTAATCGTCTATCCACTTGAAATCAATACCTTTCTTAAGGAGATGCTGCATAGGGTGTAGTTTATCTGTTAATCTCGAGATGAACCACTTGATAAACTGTAATCGTCCTTGTAACCCATGTAATTGCTTGAGATCTGTGGAAGATGTTAACTCGACAATGGCTTTGATCTTATCAGGGTCTACTCGTATGTTGGTCTCTGAGACCACAAACCCCAACATGCATCCGGTTTTGACTCTGAATACGCACTTCTTTGGGTTGAGCCAGAGGTCGTATTTGGAACATCTTTTGAGTACTAACTCTAGGTCCTCTGAATGATCTTCTGATTTCATAGATTTGAAAGCTATATCATCAACATAATCATTCAGTCTTCCTAGGAGGTAATCACTAAAGATGTATGTCATAGCCCATTGATACGTCGCTCCAGTGTTTTTCAAGCCAAAAGGCATCATGGTATAGCAAAAGGTGCCCCAGGGCATCATGAATATTGTGGTCAATTGATGTTCTGGGTTGATGCGAATCTGATTATAGCCTGAAAAACCATCCATGAAGGATAGAAGCGCATGCCCAGCTATTGTATCAACTAGTTGGTCGATACTCAGTAGTGCGAAGTTATCCTTGATTGTGGCCTTTTTTAAATCTTGGAAGTCTATACAGATGCGTATGCTTCCGATCTTCTTTGGGACAACTACAATGTTAGATACCCAATTCGAGTAATCGACCGCGCGGATGAAACCAGCCTGATACAGTTTGGTGATCTCATCACACATTGCTAGCACGATCTATGGTTTGATTTTCTGTGCTTTTTGCTTAATCACTTTGATATGCGAGTCTAAGATTATGTTATGTTGAATTAACCTTGGATCTAATCCCGACATGTCATCATATGACCATGCAAATACTATGACGTTGTCCTGGAGGACCTGTTTTATAGTGTCATGCATTTTCTGGTCTAGTAGAGAACTAACCTTAAGAGTTTTGGACTCACCTCTATGCGTAACGACAGAAACCTCACTGAGGGGGTCTTCGATTATCTCTCTAGCCTCCAGGTCTAGTATGCGCGTCGATTATTCTAGCCATTCTAGAGACGTTTCCGACGTGGCTATGGTTACATCATTGAGGAAAGGGTTAGTTTCTACTAGCGTAAAATTGAATTGTCTAACTACTCTCCCGTATGGGCCTATTAAAACTAGGAGCGTAGATAAATTTTCGTCCATTTTTCAATTGTCCTGCAAAATTGTCAAATACGAAAGTAATTAGAAAGATGCTAAGTTTGATGCGATAAGTATTTAATGAATAACGCTTGGTTTAGTCTAAAGGATGTGACGTGACGTTACTAAGCGTAAAGCTAACTGAATTTTAAATTTCGTGAACAGTCTATAATTAATGCAACCTGATTACGAGGAGATAAGATACAATAGTTTAAGGTCATTTCAGACCATAACGCATGCAATATCTATTACAATTAATGGCTTGATTTTCGGTTTCCAGCTCATATTGACACTAGCATTTGGGCAAGTCTTGTTGAAATCGGGTGTCAAGTTGGTTAATTTCGCATATAAATAGGCAGTCTCTATTGAAAACAGGTTGTTGGTTATTGCGAATTTGAATTCTCAGCTATTACAGAGAGAAGGAGGAAGAGCGAAAGATTACAGCGCGTTACTCGTAAAGGTGTGAAAGTGTGCAAGTGTGAAGGTATTAGAACTACAACAATGGCTCCGAAAGTAAGAGGGAAGAACACGAAATTGGCCAAGATTGATGAAGTACAAGGGAGCCTACAGCGTGCCTCGCAGGCCATGGTTGAAGTGAGAGACGTTACACCTTTGAATCGATAGGCCATCCCTTGCTTATTCGCATTGTTTTTAATGATATGTCTCTTTTTTATAGTGTTTATTCTTGTAGCGTCATCTGCATAAATTAGAGTTTTAGACTATAGACCTCGTGTTAAAACGAGGGTTTATACAATAGGATTGCGTCTATCGCCATTGTCAAGGACAAACCTTGTACTGTTGCAAGGGTTTAGGCGATTTTGGCATGAATAGCTAAGCGTAATTTGTAGATTTTCTATAATTTAAGCATGCAAATCTGAATCTAGACGTTAATGTGTTTATTATTTTCTTTGTACAGTATCATGTTAAAACCGATCTTAATCATCTTAGATATAGTCGGGGTTTTATGCTGTATAAACCTGATCGTACCTAATGTTCCTCCCCCTCAGACTCGGTTGCATGGGAGGGCCATATGGTTANTGATCGTACCTAATGTTCCTCCCCCTCAGAATCGGTTGCATGGGAGGGCCATATGGTTACGAAAGGGTGTGCTGGAGTTTCTGCAGTTTTTACTGCGTAACTACAACATTATTGTATGGTCACACCTATCGGAAGATATTGCTAGCGCCATTTTGGAACACCTGTTAGTGGGTTCTACGCAGGGAATCCTGGTTTTCTTGACAGACAGGGCTATCAACACTGGTCATCCCCAGGACCGCGAACTTAGCGCCAAAGGGTTGAGGTGCTTAAGTTGGATCTGGGAAATGGCCTAGTTTAGCTATTACCATGTGTACAATACTTTGTTCGTGGCCTGTCATGTCTTGACTTACTTCCAGAACCCACAAGACACAGTGTATTATTCAGGCGGGTAAGTTGTTTTTGTTGGCGGTATAGTCATTATGTGTCTATTATCTAGATTTGTAAAGCATAAGATAAGAATACGTCATATGATACAGGTTTTTTATCCATGAGAACAAGTTAGTAGGTGATAATGATACATTAACTTGGACCGAGATGGCAATAAAGGCATTTACCTCGACTAGCAACGTACGCGCTGGTGAAAAGGGGCAGATTGCCTTCAACATTCATGAGTACCCCACCCGTTATGTTGATTCCTTCCAGAATTACCAGAATCTTGGGTGGTTACATGAAGAATGGACTTTGGACCCGCCCCTTACCATCGCAGACGTGCAGAGGAAACTTCCTCCATTTTCTTTGCCATTTGGACCTGGTGAAATTGCTACATATTTTATTGTTGCATATGTAATCATGAATCTTGAATGTTGCGTAATAATGTTTTTGACATGTGTCTTGCATTGTTCAGTCAGGGAATCCTGGGAGATTACCCTTACAATTTCTGGCCATGAGGCGAATACCCTCCTCTTCCTCTATGGTAACATTAAGGAGGCACAACGCTGGCTCGGCCATGCGGTGGCCCTAGTTGCATTGGTCACCAAGCTGCGGGAAGCGAGGATAATGCATTTATTTTTGGCCGTAACCCTTGATGTCCCTGCCAGTGAAATGTTAACCCTGGCCAACTCCTTCAACAAGAGGGCTGAGCATTTTTGCACGTGCGTGCATCACGTACGTGTAAATTTTGATATTGACGCTCAGCTATTTGCAGACCTCTTTGGCATCCCCTCTGATAGCCTTCCCATAGAGGAAAAAGAGAAGAGGAGCCTCAAGTTTCAGGAGGAACTGGAGGAGTGGCTAGGGACTAAGAAGGAGACTAAGGGATCCCTTGTGAAAAGATTGAACTAGAGATCGTCAAGATGATTTATCCCCTGTTCCGGGCCCAGGCTTTCCCCAAAACACTCTTGTAGGGGAGGTTATTTACTGTAGAACAGACCCATATCATGTGGGAGGTTATGGAAGAAGGGACCCAGTTCGACTAGGCAAGCTATTTTATTGAAGGGTTACGCACTGAAATGATCAGGCTTCGTCAAAAGCTTGAGTCTTGTTTCAGCGTGCATTTCGTCTTCTTCATAGCTTGCCTTCAGCATTTTGTCGAATTTTTGGTTATTCAAAGGAATGGGGTCTGGGTACAGCAAGACCGAGACCAGCTATCCAAACCTTGGATTACCCACATTTTTGGCACTACCCGAGGACAGGATCCCCTGGAGAGGATTGGTGAGTCTCTATCTATAACTACAAGGGATTTGGTGGTGTCTCAAGTATGGGACCCTGATAGCGTAGGTGGGGTGATTCCCACTTATACTGGCAATGCTTTGCGAGGGAAACGCCTGGCAGTGGAAATCGTAGACACTTCAGCTCAACATAAACGGCCTCGGCTAACCGAGGCCCCTGCGGAACTAGCAAGTGGCACAGGCTGTACTGTGCAAGTCAGAGTTCAGCGAAGTAAACCTCCACCTAGTAAGTGTAAAGACGTAGTTATGGTAATTACTGTATTACACAACTTTATTCAGTGTATTTTGAATCATTTAAATGCGTTATGTGATATGAACAGCGAGGCCTGCAGAGCGGTTGACCCCTGAAACAAGGACAGTAGTATTATGGCGTGGAGAAGGGGCCCCAGTTTTGGAAGAGGAAGCCCCAGCTGTTAGAATAAGTGACGCACATGTGCTTGTGTGTGAAGAAAGAGAGGAGGAGGAAAATGTTGACACACCTCCCACCGTAACAGGTAGAGGTAATTAGCATATTAAAATTTTTAAAGAATTTTGTCAATAAGTAGAAATTTTAACTTAATTACGCTATAGATGAAGAAGACGTATCCACGTCCGCCTTTGTAAGTAGAGCGTGGGGAGAATTTCCTGACAAGTTTGCCTTCATGGAAGGTGTTGTCAATGATATGATCAAGTGCCTCGAGCGCGTCGATCTTAGTGCTAGTATGTTGCAGCTATAATAGACTTATTTTATTACAAATTTGTAAATTTTTACTTACGTTGGATACTATTTGCTATCAAGAGCTTGCCTTCGATGGGACCCTACGGAGCCCATTGACTTGGACACAATGGGGCCTTCATCAAACAGGGTGGTCATGTCACGCAAAATTTATGAGGAGATGTGTAAATGTGCGTTATGCTCGACTCGCTCCTTGTGGGAGGGTAAAAATGTCAATGAAGACATCTGGAAAAGGCTGCAGAGGTTAGAGAGGGAAAAGGCGTCTCTGGCCAAAGAGGTCGGAGACTTAAAATCGCAATGCAAATTCCTACAGGCACGGAAAAGAGGTGCAAAAGACTGGCGTACAGCTGTTATTAATTACTCTTGCTATTGGACCGTAGTCAGGAATAGCATGCAAACTAGTTGGGAGTTAGTGGAGCAGAGGATGCAAATAGAGCTGTTAGCTCAGAAAAGCCAAGACTGGAAGGATTTCTGCGCGAGTGTGCAAGAGTGGGGGCAGAAAGAAAAAGATCATAAGCATCTATATAAGTGAGAAAGTGTCACTTATCGTTAGCATTACCATGATTCTACCGTTGAAGCTCAATCCTTATGGGTATTCCTTGATGTCATTGGCACATCCAAAGCTTTCGAGAAGTTTCAGGAGCAAGTAACAGTGNCAAACGCTACCTGGCGGCCCGCGATGGCCTTAAACTAGCAATTCCATTCTACAGCAATGCAAACTATCCACAGTCTTTAATAATTCCGCTTACGCTTTGCATGAATAAATACATAAAAATAAAAAAAATATAATAATAACATTTAAAGTCATACAGAAGATCTTATAGCCAAGCTCGCCAACATTCATATGGCCATTGTCAAATTTCATCAATAAAACATGCGTAAATCATAATTACGCATCCCCCCTTGTGCCACTCTCACCTGTATCCCTTAGATCTACCTCTAAGCCTAATAGATCATTCTCAAGTGGGCCGTCCCTTTTACAAGGTATTCTTGCATGAGGAATGTCATCTTCACGAGGTCCGTACTCTAACATTGGCTCCATAGGAGGACGGTCTTCGTCATTCCACTCTTCTCCCTGTACTTGCTCACCACCCTGTTCGCCTTCTTCAACCACTCTTGGTACCTATATACAGTAAACAAATTAGTAAAAGCCATCATTGGATAAATCAAAAAATTTGAATTCAATAACACCCAAACTTACTCACGATGNTAGAATGGAATTGCTAGTTTAAGGCCATCGCGGGCCGCCAGGTAGCGTTTGCGTAAGATACAAGGTAGTTTTAGGCCATTTCGGGCCTTTGCTAGTTTTAGGCCATTGTGGGCCGCCACTAGTTTAAGGCCATTGCGGGCCACCACTAGTTTAAGGCCATTGCGGGCCATCTGCGTAAGTCTGGAAGTGTAATTGATAATAATGTGTCTTTCTGTGTAATTGAGCTAATGTGAGTAATAGCAATCAACGAGCGTAAATGACGTGAAGAGGAATGTAAATAGCGTAATAGACAGAAAGCGTAAATACATATGTATATGTTAAAGAAGACTGACAACGAAATTGATAAACGTAAGTGGACAACTAGTGGAAATATGATGATGCGCGTAAATGCCACTCAGATCAATCGCTAACTTTGCAATTGTTTCTTAATGGCCTTTACGTTCAGTGATGCGTAAGGGCAGGGAGATTTGTGCCCTGACTCTTCCATACCACCATCCTGAAATGGTAGGTTGGCCTAGGCTAGACTTTCATCATTCATTTTGGTTTGTTCAAGGATTCGGTGATGGGTCTAATCATCGGATGTTTCTATCTCCGAACCCCATTCTTCTTCGATATTGTTGACAGTCCTGGGGGTAATTTTGTTACCGTGTACTACAACCTCCCCCCCTGCGTAGGGTAGGTGTATTTCCTAGTGTATTGGTGATGAAACCACCCTCAGTTGGGCTAACTAGGACCTTCCTACAATTAATTTGAAACTAGGCATCTCCTTGACAACGAGGAATGTAGCATCTATTGGGAATTGATCCCCTGCCACAAATTCGATGCGCACTGTCCCCTTGACTTGAACCCGTGCTCCGTTGAATGAATTTACGCACGTTTTCATTGTGGGACTGATCTGGTCGACCAGACCCAACCTATCCACGATGGGATAAGGCATGACATTTATAGCCGCGCCGTCGTCCACGTGCACCCTCCGAATCCGATATTGGCCAACTCAGATGATGATAAACATGGGTTCAGTTGTCACTTGACCTTTCTCAGGATCATCTTTAATGGATTCTTCATGAAAGGTCAACGAGGTAGGTTTAGGTCACTCAGCATTAGAGGGAAACATGACAGCATGTATCGCTTCCTCCTCCGCTGGTACGCTTTCATCCACAGGTATGGATGACAGCATACAGACCATGGCCTCACGGTGTTTTTGAGATGTCATGAGCAAGTCATAGAGGTTCAGCGTTGTATTTTTTTGTTTCAGAGCCTATTTGACCTGCGTAAACACGTCGAGGAGATCCTGTTCTCGGCTGGCTTGTTTGTCCCCTCTGTCTTCTTCCATTCGTTCCAAGAGACGAATCTCCCGAGGTGGAACGGCGTCAGTCGGGGGGTTGTTTTTTTTTCTGCCAAGGGAAGGTGGCTGTGTTTCTGTACCTTTGTCTTGCCCAAAAGGTGCAGACGTAGGGACAGAGGCCGAGGGCCTAGGCTTAGCGAAGCCTAGCATAGTATGGTTTTTAGCGGCATTGACTGACGCGTCTCCTTCCCTTTATTTATTGGGTGGTGATGGATGGCTTTGGTTAGAGGTTTGGCCCTGCGTAAAAGGGGCAGCAGGTGGTTTTGGTACTCTGAGGATGAAGGGTGCTTTAGATGTAGGCACGGACATGGCCGCGGCTTTACTGTTAGTGCGATGCTGAGTTAAATCTGGAGAAGGTGCCCGAATGACAAAGAGCAGCCTTGAGACGCCACTGGTTGCCGATGAAAAGCCTGTCCCCCACAGTGAACTGGTAGGCACACATAAAATGAAAGGTTGTTTGGGCGGTACCTTCCTCTCACCGTCTGTACTTACCACGTTGATTGTGTACGGTGTGTTATTTGCATTTAATGGATCCTTGTACACGTGCAACGCCTAGTTTTCGGGACGCGTTGGACTACTGCTGTCTAGTTTCAGAGAACCATTGTTGATCATGTGTTGAATGTCATCTTTCAATGCCCAGCAGTAATCTGTGTCGTGACCACACAACTGGAGGTAGTCACAGAAATGGTCCAGCCCGAAAGACTTCGGAACTGGTGGTTCATCAGGTAGGGTTAAAGAAGGATTCTTCAGTAGTTCACAATGATGCCTGTGAGGCTTCAGAGCTTCTTCGAATACCTTCTTAGTCTAAATGTATCCTACCCCTAATAGTTGTTTCAATAGTTCCGAATGTTTTATAGGCAGGGTTGTATACTTTGAGCGATCTTTACGCTCAAAGTTTGGTTTTGGCTGGGGGGCTGTTCAGCGGCAGATGTGTCTTGGCTAGTGCTGCTTGCACTAGCTTTGGTCTTGGGAGATGCCATAGGTGCCTTCTTGTTTTTGTTCTTATCGCTTTCAGCTAGCGTAGCTACCGTCGTTGTTGTTGTTTTACCTTTATCCTTGCCCTTGTTGTTAGCGTTTTTATAGGTGACATACGCCGGGTCTTTGCTGGCCTCTGCAGTATCTTGGATGCTTTTAGTCTAAGCGAAAGCCTGATGTAAGGAGCTAGGAGAAAGGTAATATAGCTTAGACTTGATGAAGTCGTTAACTGCTCCTTTGAAAATGGCTAGTAAATGGGCCTCCGCGATTGGCTCATGGATTTCATTCAAAGTAGCACTCCACCACTGTATAAACTTTTGGACTGGTTTGAGCGGGTCCTGTTTCACTCCCATAAGTTGATCTAATATGACCTCTAGCTTTAGGTTGTATTTAAAGCGAGTCACGAATTACGTTAGGAGCTCTTCCAAGGTTGAGATGAAAGAGCGAGGGAGGGCTCAATACCAATCCAAAGCTTTCCCTGCTAGAGACATCGCAAAGACACAGATGATTGTGTGAGGCCATTGCTGTAACAACAAGGATTCAGATCTGAAGGTGACCAGGTGAGCGTTGGGATCTCCCTTACCATTATATTTAGTGAAATGGGGTAAGGACATCCCTGAGGGCAATGACAGCATGGAGACCGCTGGACTAATGGGATCATCTTAATAGAAATCCATGATCTGTATAGTGTTAGAGCCAGCAGCCTTAAGGTGTCTAATCTCCTCAGTGAGGATCTGAATAAGTAAGAAAGCTTGATCTAAACCTGTTGATGAAGATGTCTGTGTAGGAGGAGCAGGGGGTTGACCTGAAAGAGCTATGCTAGGAAATGGGAATTACGTGATGGTTTGGCTGACAAGCGGTGCCACGGGGGCTATCCTTGCGGACAGAGCAGCCTGTAGAAGCCACCACCCACCGGGTTGAGTAGAGGAATTGGCCACCATCGGATGTGCAGGGTAGAGATTGTGAGGATATTGTGAGACATGCATAGTGGGTGTAGCTAAGGGTTGCGCACCGTATAACGCAGATTGATTATGTGAAATAGGCGGGATCCACTGACCAGCCATGGGCTGTTGAACAGATTGCTATGACTGAACAGTGGGTTGCCTTGTAGGGGGTGGCAACGAGAAGGATTGCACCAGATTTTGTACTGGGCAGGTTGTAAGCATGGCGTGAGGTTGCACTTGGGGGATGTAATAAGGTGTGGTGGACACAGGCACCACCAATAGAATACTGAGTACACGCGGTGACGAGACCGCCCCCATGTTATTTTGGGGTGGTATTTGCACCTGCAGGATGGATGATTGCATAGTGACCTGCGGGATGACAGGAATGTGAGTTTGAGTGGTCATGGCTGGATTAAGGTGGACGGCTTCTCCCGTAAGGCTAAATAGGGGATTTATGTACATATGGGGACTAAGAGTGTGGTATGAATGTTTAGACTGGGCTGCGAGTTCATCTTCCTCTTCTTCCCCATTCTGAGGTTCTAGCATAGACCGTGTAGCCTGGCTCCTAGCCATGACCAATTGTGTTATGATTTCATGGTAATGTTCAGTTAGGGGGATAATGTCATAAGCGGTGGGGGTAAAATCTTGACCCCCTCTGTGGATCAGCTTAAAGTTTCTTTTCACTTCGATCTCGGCTCGGCTGAGAGCAAGCTTTGCCTAAATTTTGATGCAAATAAAATTATATTCCTTAGGTGTCACGATAGTGAATATAGGATCTTTGCCCTGTAACCTCAACGAATGACGCAACGGTCCCTGAGGTTCTATAAAACCAGAGGCTGGTCCGGTGGCAGCGATGGGATTCACAGATGTGGCACCCGAGTTAGTGGTAATCATGGCAGCTGTGTTTGTGTATGCAGAATCCATTGGTCAAGTAGATTAACAGCGATAAGTGACTAGATCTAAAAAGTGATGGACAAAGAAGATCACGATTAGGCTTTCTACCCTGTAGGATTCCAAAGGAATCATTAATGTGACCGATCTACACCACACGATTTTTTGTAAACTTCCCTAGAGGTATTACGTTCACGTTTTTAGAGACACGGGTATAGATCGCTAACAGGGCTACCCGTAAAATACGGATCGGAGCCTACGCCCTCCTTCTAGCGCTAGAAAACTGTAATGACGGAAAATGTTGGTAGCTGGAAAATACCAACAAAATCCGTGTACATAGTCTTAACCACGGATCAGTGTGAGGGCTGTGCTAGAGAAAACGAATCCGTAGTGCCTTGAACAGTCTTGTCGATCAAACAAGGACTTACTCAATCAGTAAATTGACGAATATTATAGATATTTTGCGAAACGATTTGATTTGATGAATCATAAAAGGAGTAGAAAACAATGTAGATAAATTGGAATAATGACAACGTCAACACTACAAGAGGGATCAGATTTAAGAAAATGCGCAATTCCAAGATCTGCGTTTTGACCCGAAAACTGAGTATATTGTATACAAAGTTCTAAATGGAACACTCTCCTTATCTTGTCCGGAGTATACACAAAATAACAAGAAAAATATTCAGCAAGGAGTACAGAATGGAGTTCGATCTACCTCGTAAGCCAAAGATGGGATGCAAGGAGGGTCAAGCTTTGACGTCTATTGATCAAATGTTTCTAATCAATAAACCTTACAAACCGCACCAGATGATCTCTCGACCTCTGATCTGCTCTTCTTGCCTTCGGTAGTCTCTGCTCAAACTGCCAATAATCGCCAATGGAGAGAACTATATCTTCGCCAAAAGACTGATCGCTCCTACTGTCAATGCTCAAAATGTCCGCTGTCTCTGCTTGAAGGTGATAACTGCCAAAAGTTGAAGATGCCCCCCCCTTTTGTTTCTTCGTCAACTGGAGTATTTATAAGTTCAACAACACGTGTAGAAGGCATGGCCCTGATGACATGTGTTTTGAACCTTCAAAATACTGTTAACTTGACCAACTTTATGTTAAAACTTGCTATGTCGCGTCACATTTCCGGGAGAAGGGGCAACGTACGCTGTCAACACTTTTGCCAAAGTTGCTTCATGATTACGCACAATACACGTATCAGCGTATTGTGTGTGTGGATAGAAAATGCGTAACTGCTTTAGCCAGCTTTACGCTGTATTACACTTGTTTACGCTGCGTCGCGTGGTAGAGTGTAATAGAGCGTAAAATGGTCAACTTTACAACAAATTACGCTTGTCCATGCTGCGTAGCGTAATGAGCATAAAGCGACCAATCTTCAAAAAAAGAGTAAATCAATCTACTGCGCTTTCTTTGACTCTGACTTTTCTTGTCTTGAAGCTCGTTACGCTGCTCCACGTAACAAAGTGTAAACTCATCCCTGAGCAAAGGACTTAGCCAAATATGTGACAAGTTTTAAACTTTAAACTTCGTCAAAATTGCCGAAGTAAGTCACCTTCTGATATCGGACTATGTTAACCATAATTACGCTAAGAAACACTACATTATGTTGCATAATGTAGCGTAAAGACAGAGAACACAGTAAGATTTGAAATCTGTAAGGAACTTGGAAACTTGATGTAGCGCGCCTCTTTGCCTTGCTTTGCCTTGTTCTGCCTTCCAGAATTTTGTCGTGAACTTTCGCCCGAATCGTGAATCTTTGCCTTGCTTTGCCTTGTTCTGCCTTCCAGAATTTTGTCGTGAACTTTCGCCCGAATCGTGAATCTTTGCCTTAGGTCGATTCGCAATTTCTACAGTGTTTCACATTGCTTATGTCCAAATTTATTATAGTAATAGCATATAATCCTTACAATTGTATAATAGTTATTAGACTTTGAAATTACCTTTTGGCTAAATGAAGTGCTAGTAGCTATCTTAATTTTTGAAGGAGCCTGTTGTTCTAATGCTCTTTGAGGGGATGCTTGATCTTGTTGAAAGAAACTTAGTTCACTTTTATTGTTTGGACTTCTTCCTTGTCCAAGAACTATTTGAAGAGATTCCTTTCCTTTGACTAGCCTTTCATTTATAAGTTTAGTATCTACAAGTTCTTTCTTAGCTTGCTAATAAGTCAAGGTTAGTTTTTCATTCTTAACTATTAGGTCCGAGATCTCTTTTGTGAGATCTAAAATCTTTATATTTAGTAAAGAAATATCTTGATCCTTTGTTTTTAGTTGTTTATCTAACTTAATACAAGGACTTTGAAAAGACAAAACTTACACAAAATGTCATACCTATCTTCATCAACTTCAAATTCATTATCATCTAAGAGGCTAACATCATTATTTGTGAGAGCCATACATGTGAGATGTGAATCTTTTGTAGTGTTATCTATCTCTTTGTCACTTTATTCTTCATCATCCCAACTGGTGTAGATAATTGTTTCCTTCTTATCTTCTTAAGTTGTTTCCTCTTCGTCATCCCAACTTGTATAGATGCTACTTCTTCCCCTCCTTTCTTCACTATACTCTTTATATTGAAACTTGTAAGCATTGGGGAATTTGGAGGCCATATGGTCTCTTCCACCACATATCCAAAATTCCATTGAAAAAGTATCAAAATTTGAAAATTTAGATTGCTTACCTCTACTCTTACCTTTGCTACCCAGAATGCTACTTATGAGTTGAGTGCATTCATCCAAGATGAATGCCAAAACTATAAACCTCAAGCACTTAAATAATTTTTACATTTGAGTCTTCCAAAATTTAAAGGTGACCTTATTAAACATTAGTGACTTGATGTATGATCATCTTTCCATCATTCACTCTTGATTTATTATGAAAAAACTTAGAAGGGGGATTGAATAACTTTTCCAAATTAAAATACTCTAGCCATTAAAACACACAAAAATTTACATGGTTTTCCAACTTGGGTATGTCCATACTTGAAGGGCATATTCCTAAAATACCTCTAAAATTTATTTCTTCTAAAATGTGGTTTAGAGGACACCACAACCTTTACAAGATTTGAGCTCTGCTACATAGAGTTTCATCACTACAAAGCCTCTCAACCTTGCAAGGTCCCAAAAAGCTCAAAATGTGGTTTAAAGGGCATCATACCTTGTACAGTCTCTAATCTTTGCTTTGGAGTGTTTCATCACTACAAAACCACTCAACCCCTCAAGGTTCCAATAAGCTTAGAATTTGATTTTAAGGATCTCATAACCTTTACAAATTTGAGCTCCACTTTAGAGTGTTTTAACATTGCACAAACACTCAATCCCATAGGATACCAACAAGCTCAATGACGATGCCTTCTCACAAGAAGTACATCAACCTTGTAGGGCAACAAAAAATAATACAAGGAAAGCATTTAACTACAATTACAAGTCCTTATTATTGAAACTCAGTTTAACAAACAATTAACATACAACCAAGAAAATGATATGAAAATGAAGGACACATGTACAAGAGCATAGATTTTACAATGATTGATTTTATGTGAACAATGCTTGCTCAATTCCCAAGAATTTGATGTCTTCTTATATCTTTTGAGTTTTCAAAAATTCCTTAGAATTCATGCAATAGCTACCCAACAGCCAGTGTAGACATTTCTATCAAAGTTAGGACATCTACCTAAGATCTACCTCAATTTTGGAGAGATGTATTCTTGAAGAATGGAACATCTTTTAGGAGGTGTCTTTAGGAAGATGCTTACTCTACAAAGGATATGTCTCCTATGTCTTCTTGTGAATGCATTCTTCTCAGCTAGGATGTCTACTTTTCTTAGAGATGTCTTCTCAACTCCTGAGCTCTAGTTCTTGAGGCTTTATCTCCTTTATTTTGCTTATTTCCAATATTTGAGGCATCTTCATTTGGTTGAAGTCTTTGGTTTCAATCCATGCTTGTTCATGTTCTCATTTTGACTCATTAAGTTATATATCTCATTTCATTTTTCCTGAGTTCTTGCCTTGCAAACACATCATCCATAACAAACATTCTATTGTTCTCCATTTTCGTTAATGTTTTGACATACCAAAATGTTAACACATATTTCCCCTAATGCAAAGCTTATTCTTCTCATAAATAGTCTATTAGAGAATTTATGATGTCCCTTATAATTTTCATCCTAGGCTTGAAACCTAGCTTACGGAGACTTGTCTTTTTATAGATTTTCTACCAATCTTCCATTATTTTTGTAACTTCAAGCTCCATTCTTTCTATTAGATCATGGTCCTCATTAAAGTAGAATAAATATGTTTCTTCTACTTCTAATTCTAGGAACCCAACATCAATACATTATTAAAGCTATTATTTATTTAGCTTGAAATATTGTAGGTAGTCTAAGAAGTTGAATGTATCAATATCTTAGAACTTTTAAGAAATTTCTTCCTTCTCCTTATGAGATGTTTTGGGTTGGAACTCAAAAAACTTCAATAAAGCTCTTTTTAATGCTTGAATGGTAGCTCTTGGTTTTCTTCAATGCATAGCTCTCTTTGCTAATGATTCTATGATTTAAAATCCTAAATAGACTTGTCTCTTGGGGATACACTATTTAAATTAGCTTTCTACACATGTCATAAATCTTAATTTTTTCAAGCTACTCTATCATCATTATTTAATAACGACAAGCTCAATACAAACTATTTAGCTTACCTCTTATTATTCTAGTTCTTAATTTTCTCTTAAGAGTGATTAAGCTAATGTGGCATATAAGTAGAACCTCTTTGTAGAACTACCTTTTTTGGTTATACTAACAAGATCTTTTAATCATTTAATTCCACTATTTTTGAGGTGGTAGCTAAAATTCAAATAGTCACTTAAGATTTATTTCCTCCTTTGAAACCCAATTAATTTTTTGGAGTAAGAAATCTAACCACTTTTTGATTCTACAAAACCTTTGTTGATATGGCTATTAATTAGGCTTTAATATCTCTTAATTCTCATTTTCTTTATTTGTGGCCTATTCAATGAGATTGGAATCAAGTACAAGTGTACATCCATATTTAAATTCTTTAATTAGAGCTCTTTTATACCTTAATCTAGCTTGTAGAACTAATTTGTAGAACTACTTTTTGGTTCTACAACTTCTTTTTATAAGTTTGAGTTAACATGAAAAAAAAAATTTGCAGCTAGCTTGTAGAACCAATTCATAGAACTAATTTGTATTTTGGTTCTACAAGCTCGTCTTATATTTTAAGCTTACATGACTTTTGTGTTCTCTCTAAATCCTTAAAAAAAATTTTAACATTGATTTTATCTAAGTGGATTAAACATGAATTTAGCCATATGCAAAATAATTCTCAATAGGTCTCATGTTCAAGCTCTTTGAGCACTTTACTTTCAATGTTAACATGGCTTGTAAATTCATTTCAAGGCTTATTCATAGAATTAACTTTTGGTTTTATAAAAAATGCTTCATAAGAGCTGACATGGCTTATAGAACCATTTTATAGCTCACTCGTAGAACCAAATTTTGATTCTACGAGCTATATTATATTCCTTATCTTCTTAATCTTGATTCATCTAATCCTTAACATGTTGAGCTACATTAAAAAGTATAATAAGCATGTGTGTAAATGTGTTCATAATCTTTTGTGAGTCCAATATAAAGCTCTTCTTATTTCAAACTTGTCTAACAGAATCATCTTATCTTTTGTTCTATGAACCTATTTTTTGTTGGTGTTGATGTTGGAGAGTCTCTCTAGAGCTTCTTAATAAAATCAATTTTTGGTTCTATGAGCTCATTTACTTTTTCAAGGCTAACATGGTAAAACTATTTTTGGGTTCTCTTGTAAAACAATTTTTTGGTTCTACAAGCTATGCACTTTATCTTTAAATGATGATGTGGATCCCTTGTAGAGCCAACTTGGATAAATTATACAAAGGTTGATGTGACTCATAGAATCATTTTGTAGCTTCCTTATAGAATCAAATCTGGGTTCTATGAACTTATACTAGACCAAAATCTGACATGGCTTGTAGAACTATTTTGAAGCTAACTCGTAGAGTCAAGTTTTGGTTCTACAAAGCTCACCTTAGCTTAAAGTATTACTTAGTTAATAATCAAAGCCTTTATAAATTAATATAGCTCTTTAAAATAAGCTCATCTTACTTAGCTTACATGAAACATGGGATTAATTTGTAAAACTTAACTTTGATATTCACTAATTTTTAGCCTCTAACTAGCTATCATGGTAGAACTAATCTAAAATCTCTTTTTAGAACCACTTTTTGATTCTATGTACTTTCCCCTAATTCTACAATTAAACTGACTAAGAGCTAATGTGGAATATAGAGCTCTTTTAGTGCTTTCTTATAGAACCAATTTGTAGAACTACTTTTTGATTCTACTGACCTTACCTAGTCCTATAAGCTGACATGATATATAGAGCTAATTGGTCCTTTAGTTGTAAAATATTCCTTTACCCCATCAATCTAATAAAGTTAACATAGGTAGTAGAACCAATTTGAAAGCTCTTTGTAGAACCAATATTTGATTCTATGAACCCATTTTAACTCCATAAGATGACAGAGCTAATTAACATTAAATTCATTTCTCTAATTCTTTAGCTTTTAAAGATTTTTATTATAAAATTTTAACTTAATTATTTGTGATAAATTGTTTGTGATAATGCTAAGCCTATTTTAAACTAAAACAAATTCTTTTAGATATGCAAATCAATATTTGTTGATCTAAAAGCTAAGAAGGAACAATTTTTTTGGATTGGATTTTATGTTCATGAGCTTTTTCTTTGGAGTTAATTAGTATATGCTTGATTATCTACTACTATATAATAGTATCTTATATAATCAATAATGTCTCAAAACCTTGGCTCTTCATGCTAATTCTTTGAAGCTTGACTAGTGAGCTCACGTTTTTAGCTGCCAAACATTTTTTGAGCTATTGTCATACTTCATATTTCCATTATTTATAACATCCTTATTAAAAATAAGTTGAATCCTTCAACATTTGTGAAAATAGTCTATTCTTGTAAGCTTCATTATGGTGTTTCTTTTTTTCTTTGGTCATAGGCATATAGCTTATAGGCTAGAATCTAATATAAATTCGTCAAAAAATTTTCTTTTTATCTTAATGAGAATAGTCCTTATTTAGATAGCACAAGCAATTCATTCTAACCATATCATGTCAATTAATTGAGTTTTTGAGCATTTCTAAATTAAACCTAATAAGTCTAAATTCTTCTATTCCATGGTGATGGTAATTGTTAGAACAACAATTTTTTCCCAAAGCAAACACATCCATTTTTTTTCAAAATATAGCATATATACATCGAAAAATTTGGAAAAATGCTTATATTATCTTTTTTGTGAAAAAGCCCCTATAGCTTAAGACTAGATAAGGATTAAAAACCTCAGTCTTATAAAAATTCTAAAAGTAAGTTAATTAAAACTAAGCTAATGACATAGGCTCATAGTGAATAGTGATAATGATCTTTCTTAGAACTTTACATTTTGAGACTTCATCATATTCGAGTTTAGTTATTACTCATGTTGGTAGAGAAATTCCTAACTCACCAATCCTTGTGGAAATATCTTTAGAGATTTCTAGATTCTCATCCTCTCTTGCTTCTTCTTCCTCTTCATGATCCTTTGAACCACTCCTATATAATGTTCTCATGTTGAAAAACTAGAACATCTACATAATTGAAGTCCTATGCTAGCTTCTCTTCTTCATTAAAATTCTCTTTCAATGATAACTTGGAACACTTTATGATGTCAATCCACTCTTGGATGTGGATTGATTTACTATTGGTAAGCATGGAGAACTCATTAGAAAGCCAATTTATGAATAAGCAATTACAAGATGCCCCATAGGTGATAGTCCTATAATATATATCCTTTGTACATGTTTGGGGCAGCATCTATACAAATATGGAATGAAATGTCTTTCTTTGATTTTTACCTTGGTTTTGAAAATAATCACCTTCTTACTATTGATCTTGCCTTTCCAACCATGGTTGTTGCTAAATAAAGCAACCTATGGAATTTATGACATGTTTTCTTTCTACTAGGTCCTAAGAAAATTAGTTATGAGATACTATTTATATATTTGCATTTAGGTTGGCCTTGAAAATGCTATTTTAAGTGGGTAGTTGCCTAAAATAATGCTTTAGATGGAAAGCATTAAACATATAGCTTAACACTTGTCCATCTAATGTAGCTAATTTGAAGGTATCATCTACCATTTATTGTTTAATCATTAACAACCTAGTCCACTTAGCCAAATATTTCTTATGTTCCCTCTTCTTATTTATTTTCTATAATAGGACCAAGTTCCCTTCTTTGAATGTGTTCTATCCTACTCAGTGATTAAACCCTCACTTTATTATTATAGCATTTTGTAACAACTTATCTTGAGCTTCGTCAATTTTAGCCTCTATCTTAAAAAATAAAATCATTAAAGCTCATTCTTTATCTGATCATGAGATATAATTCTCCATGAATCCTATTGTTGATGGCACAATTTACTTTAGTTATTCAAGTGTTATACTTGCAAACAAAGCTAAATGGTGTAGTATTTATAGATTTTTTTTATCCTAATCATATCTATCCTTAAAGCTCCTTATAGTAATTCATGCCAATCCCCTATGCTCTTATCCATAGAACATTTAATATAAGAGATCAGGTTTTTGTCAATGGACTAAGCTAAACCATTTTCTTATGCATAATAGTTCAAAGATGGAGAGATCAAAATTCATTTCTTTGAAGCCCATCTTATCAATTTAGCTAATTGAAAAAATGTATCATTCTTAGCAAAAAATGATTCTATCATTTGTTTGGCCGATACCAGTGAGAAATCGGTAACGCTAATATTTTGTGCGTAACGTTGACCAGCGTTGACTTTCCCACAGCCCATTTCGGTAACGTTATTTTGTGCTGACGTGTAAAATTCCATATACGGTATTTCGGTAACACAACTTTGTGAATAACGCTGACGTGTAATTAAAATTCGAGAGAGGCCATTAACCCTAACCTTAACGTGTTATCAAAGATTACGTCTTTGCATTCTTATAAATACATAGATAATGCGTGAAAACGGTGCATAGAGCAGTAGGAGGGCTCGAGTTCTGCGCAGATGCAGATCCAGCATTTTAGCCGAAGACAGAAACCACGCGTGGATCAGCATCGAAGCGTGGATCAGGGCACGAAATAGGAGAGAAACAGGAGGCGAAGGCTGCACGACTCTCGCCACTTTCCGTGGTTCCGGCACTTAGACTGGTGGAAGCTCCATTCCTGACCGAGTTTGGGACCGACTACTATGGTGCCGCATTGCTGGCCCACGCTCTCGGTGACCGCGACATGGCTGACTTCGCCGCGACTGCAAGGACTGTTTTGATTTGCAGGGCAGGGAGAGCACAAGATGGACGCATTCTCTATTCGCCATGGATCTCTCCATTGATGAAGTTCTAGCTCTGAAGAAAACTAAAGATGGAGCTTCAACAATCAGAATTGGTCTAGATATTGGGGGAGGCACTGGCACAGTTTTTGCTAAGCATTGTTTGGTTCGTTGATTTGTCAGAGCCAGCAGATCTGTCAGAGCCGCGGCCTACCCTCTTCACGGTTTTTGCTAAGAATTATTTGGTTCGTGGATCCAACAAGCTTTGAAGGAATGCATCAAAGGTGGAGGAAACTTTCTTCGTACGCCTATCGGACAGCATAAATTTAGAAAAATTAGAATCAGAAGTAATACTGTCAGCAGGTGCAATGGGGAGCCCGCAGCTGCTGATGCTGAGCGGAATCGGACCCAAAAACCATCTCAACAGTCTCAAAATCACATGCCTTCTCCATCTGCCATGGGTGGGTCAAGAAATCCAGGATAATCCAAGCGCAGCTTTCGGAGTAGACTCGCCGCTGCCGCTGGAAGAATCAAACATACAGGTTGTGGGGATTCTCAACTCCTCATTCGCCTACATCGAAGCCCTGAGCTATAATCTGACCCAGAACAGCTCTTCTTCCGGAGTAAAATATGTCGGCGAGATTGTGCAAAAACTTTCGTGGCCGTTGTCACGTGGAACCCTGCGTCTGCGCAGCAGGGATGCCGCGCAGAAGCCTTCAGTGCGATACAATTACTATTTGCATCCCAGCGACATTAGCAGGTGAGATCATGATAAAAATGCAGTCCGTTCTTCAAAATTTGGTTATTTTGGGAACGATTCATTTAATTTTGGAACTCAAAACAACTCAACACCAGCGCCACTTTAATTTTAATATAATACATCTCTTCTGAATTTTAATCGTGTTGTTCGTATATCTTAACAAAAAGTAACAGATGCAGAGATTTTATCTTATTTTTTTAAGAAATATGGTTGACTTATGAGGTGATGGTGGAATAAACTGCTTTCGTAATTTTAAACTCTCAACCTTGTGCAGCTGTGCGAGGGCTGTCAGAGTCATGGCCCGCATTGCAGAATCCGCGGCTCTTGCGAAGTTTAAGTTCAAGGATGAAAGCCATCTTAGATTCAATGTCACTGCAATCCCCGCAAGCTCTGCAGATGAATCGGAAATGGTGGAATTTTGCAGGCGCACATTGGCAACCATATGGCATTTTCATGGCTGATGCGAGCCTGGAGAAGTTGTCGATCGCGAGAATTATGTTGTGCTGGGAACGAGCAATTTGAGAATTGTAGATGGATCGCTGTTCCGCCACGGTCCCGGCACAAATCCACAGGCCACCACTATGATGCTCGGCAGGTGTGATCACATTTTGATTATGTTAAAAATTTCTTTAATTCAATTGTATTCTTCTTCCTCTACGATTTCCATCATAGAGCTTGCTGCACTCTTGATTTAGTGGCGATAATTTTATGTGGCCGGAATCACGGTTGAAAATGGATGATGATTTGAGGTTGCCGCAGGACTTGGTGTATCTTGAACCCATGGAACTTTATGAAGAAAGTGAGAAAGCTCTTGATTTAGAGTTTCACGGAGATAAAGAGGAGGATCAGGAGGAGGAGGATGATGAGCATGAGCATGAACATGGTATGCAACAACAACAGCAGCGATTAGACCTTCATTGTTTGGAAGCCGAGGATGCTGCTGCGGCCGTCGTAGATGTGTGTAACTTTATTTACTTTGACAATGCTGTCCGACGTATGTCACGTCATTTAGAAAAGGCCCCGCAAAGGAGCAAGCAAAGAATCCTGGTGACCACAAGGGACGTGAACAAGGTGTGGGACCAGTTAAAAGAAGTTTTGACGGAAGATTACATTTACAAATATGACATGGCATCCCAAGATTGCTGTTATAACCAAAACTTCCTGCGATGTGAGCAGGTGTCGTGGCACGGGCAATGGGAAGCAGTGTTTGGGATACATTACAATGGCGGTTGTAGGAACAGCAGCATTATTTGGCAAGTGTAATAACATTATGCGAGGATTTACCAGGATGGTTAGTAATGGTTGCTAAATATATGGCTGCTGCTGAAGCTTCATTATCAAGCCCATTCATTGCCCTACAACGATTGCTGTTAACACTATATATAGTGTTAACGATATTCCATAACACTATATTGAATTGAATTTGTTATTTCTGTCTTACGGGTCCTTAAAGTTATCCACATACAATTCTAACGTCATTTCACTTTTTTTCTTTGATGTTAATCCTAGGGCTATGATATGATAAAAATAATTTAATGACTATTGTGATTGAGATAACCATGCACAATGTACATAAACTAAGTCTACGGTGTTATACATTATACATGTTGAACATAAGAAACATACACTAACAAGTACATTATACATGTTGAACATAAAAAACATACACTAACAAAAATGTATATTTATTTTACCTAACAAAAATGTAGTATCTATCAAATGGACTTTTTTGGTCTATGAAGACAATAAGATCTGCAAATCTTTGGAAGCTCAATCTCTACTTTGGGACATCTAACTTTATTTTGGCTTAGTTCCTTAAAGCTAGAAGCATTTTCTAAAAAAATTGTATATGTTAAATAAAATCTTAGCATTTTCTTACAATATTAAACTATTGAATTTCAACATTTAACTTACCTCTAAAGTTAAAGTCTCCTCCACAATGCTCTATTTTTTTTTTATTTTTTTTCAGGGGTTTTACCCCTTATAAACACTTAATATAACATAGGATCATTACCCAAAGCCATAATGCTCATCTCACTAAGTGGGGCCCCAAGAGGGTTGGTAGATTAGTAAAAGCCTAACCTCTTACATGAGAAACGAGCACTTTATTATCATTTTTTATGTTTTAT
>MNCI01001758.1:65986-92130 GCA_015680685.1 Gnetum montanum | reverse complement strand
GTGAGAGCATACACTAATTCATGGAATTTATTTTTTCAGAAAACCCATCCTTAGGAAAAATAAGGTACAGAACTCTTGTTCTTCGTCCAGAAGGCATGAAAATTTGGGTTTTTAAATCTTGTTCTTCGTCCAGAAGTCGTGAAATTTTTTACTCAAAGAACTTCTTACTTGTAATTTTATAAGATTCTATCGGCCAATCTATAGATATATATTATAAATATATATAACTAAGCTAGTTTCAAACCAATTTATGATGTATTAGTCAAAGAAAATTATTACATCATATGATATACTTCTCCAAGTGTTTTCTTTTGGCCATTTGGTAAAATAATTAGTAGTTATTAGGATAAATTTATGCACGTATTTGGATGAAGTAATAGCCTTGATGAAATCTAATCCCTATCACTAGAAAGGTTTATATATTACCACTAGTTTTAATGAAGCATTTGTTCTTTCCAATTTTGGTCCATAAATTTGACTTTTTAGCAACTTAGAATCTTGTTTTTCAAGGCCTTATACATAATAAGCAAATAAAATCCATACTTGAGAATATGTTCCATTGTAGCTCTTAGGGATTCATAATATATAACCTTATGAAAATGATATTACTTCAAGATTTCTTCAATCCTTTGATTGTATACACATTCCAACAAGATTCATCTAAAATATTTTATGTACAAAATTATTGAGTAAAATTATATTTTCTTTCTTTCTTGAAAAAAGCTATTCTTTGGCTATTAGTTAACTTTTTAGGAATCTCTTGTTTAGTAAGAAATCTCACTATGTCATCATACCAATTTCTAATTTTAGCAAGAGTCAATACCTCATGTTCAAATTATTTTGCCATTATTTTTGCTAACCACATATTTTTAAACTATTTTATAGGTTTCTAAGGTAAATATTTTCTAAATAATACTTAAAATGTCCAAAATATTTTATCATATAAAATGCTTATTTTTCAAGATCAAAGTAATTCTTCTCAACTCCCTTCAACTGATAACCAAAAAATATAATCATTTTTTTCTTTTTTTCCTTTCTTTTTCTTAATTTTGTAACTAGTGGTTTTGTTGATGTAAAAATATATAACAAAAATCCTTCTTTAGCTTAGGTTTTACTAGATATGGAGCTTCCATAATAGATTTTTTTAATTGAATCTAATGCTTTAAGTGATTCCTTTCATTTTTCTTACTTCTACATCTTTCTTGAACATTTGTAAAAGTGGTTTAGTTATCTTTGTGAATCCTGGTACAAATCTTTTAAAAACATTTATCTTTCCAAAGAATGATCTCAATGTTTTCTTGTTCATAGGATGTTCTATACATTGAATAGCTTGTATTCAAGATTAATCAATAGCCATTCATTTTTGAAAAATTATATGTCCAAATAAGCTTTTAAATTTACTCCAAAAATACATTTCTTAGGATTTAAGGAAATACCAAATTCATTGCATCTATTAATTATATGTTGTAAATGAGATATATGATCTAATTTATGCTTTGAATATACTATGATATCATCTAGATGAATATCCACTGAGTTCCCAATAAGCCCTTTGAATGCAATATCAATAACTCATTTAAACACAACCCCTACATTTGATAAGTAAAAGGGTGTTCTTTTGTATGCAAAACTACTCAATTTCATGATCAATGTTGTCTTATATCTATCATTCTTATCCACTATTTTTTGGTTATAACTTGAGAAACCATCTCAAAATGAATATAACTAGCATCCTAATACTTTTATTAGCATCTCATCAATCATGGGGAGCATATATCTATCTTTAATCAAAGCTTCATTTATATTTCTAAAGTCGATACATAGTCTTATATCTCCATTTTTCTTTCTAAGTAGTACTAAATTAATTATCCAAGCTAAACACTTTACTAGATATATTATATTTGTGCCTAGTAACTTCTACGTTTTGACTTCTATTATTGGCTCCAAGATTAGGCTAAATTTTCTTAATTTTTTCTTTATCACCTTACAACCTTCTACTAAAGAAATTTTATGAGTTATAATATCAGAATTAAAGGTTCTTAAATGATCATAAGTTCAAGAAAAATTCTCTAACATCTTTTTAGAACCTATACCATTGGATTTTTTTATTTGTGGTTCTAGCTTTAACCCAATATTCAAGTTTCTAGAAACATCTTCACATCCTAAATTTACTATTTTATAAGCTTGGTCCTTGGGTTCTTGGATATCCAATCCTTTAATTAACTTATGCATAAAATATTCTTCTAAATGTAGTAATATTTTGGTATTTTTTTCTATTTTCACTTTAGGTTCTCTTCTTCAAAAATATGATCTTCAAATTCTCCTATAATTTTTAGAAGTCTAACTATCTGATTGTCACCTTCAAAAACTTGGAGATAACTTAAATTATCAGGGACTATAGGCTCTTGTTCTAATTAAATTACTATATTGAGTTATTTATTTACTTTTGACAAATCAAGAGTTGAAGTTGCTATTGCAAGCTCATCAACTATTCAGTTCTCTTTCCTGTGACTACTTTCAATTTTATATTCTGAAAAATATTCAAGAAATTTCATTGCCATCTATTTGTAAGAGCTAAGGAAGGATCTTATAATGCTATACTTTCCCTATATATAATTGAAAATAAAATTTGAATTCAATTTTATTTCAAACTTTTTAATTCATTTATCATTAGCTATTTTCAAGCCTCTATATACTACTTTGCATTTATCTTTGCTATTAATATAAGAAAATTGTAATTTTATAGCTCTTAATTCTATATGATTTTCTCAAATAATTAAGATAATGCTTATCCTTGACCCCTTGGAATTTCAAGCCCCATCAAAATACAATTTTCAACATTATTTTTTCTAAATAACAAAATGTATGTATTTCTCAATTAAAGCTAACTCTAAATTCAACTTCTTTTGATTTGATTCTTTTATTTTTCTTGCTAGCAGCTACAATTTTAACCATCAGTGGCTTACTATATATGTAGATTTGATTTAGTTCTCCTTTCCATGGTAACCACATATGTGAATAATCTATTGCTATATACCTAGAGAAATTTTTGTTCTAGATTTTGTTCAATAATAGAATGTATGCATTAGAAATATCAACTACTTGAATTATTATTCTACTTTTGATTCTAGAATTTGAAGCTACTTCAATTAATACATTTTGAAAATTGGCTTATTATTTTAACTCTACTCTTATCAAATTCAATAAATTTTTATTTAATTAGTTTGGTTTTAATCCTAATTGTTTATAGATTGATAAGGGCATCAATGTTTAGGTAGCTCTTGAATCAACTAAGAAGTGATGTAGATATCAACCTTTTAGTTTAAGGGTTAATAAGAAAGGCAACGCATCCCCATCAACTACAACTAACATTTTACTAATGGACTTATCAACATTATAGATATAATTTGTAGCTACATCACTAACCTTCTTCTTATTTTTCATTTCTTTCAAAATCCTTTTTTAGCATCCTTCTATTCGAATTAGCTAATACATGTTAGTATTATCCTTAAACTCTCTCTAGATCTTCTATTATATTGTACTTTCCTTCATCATTAAATCATAATGTTCTAAGCATCTTAGGAAAAGATTATTGATGACTTTGCTTGTTGGATTGAATCTTTTCTTTTGACTTCTATTTATTCTTATAGGCTTTTCTCTTTTTAATAGGATAAAGAATTACTGTTGGATTTCTTTAGCACTATGTAGTCCATATTAAGGCTTTTTGTTATCATTAAAATCATCATTTTATGAATATCATAATTGTGATTCTTTAGATGTTTCATCACTTGATAACCTCTCTAAGTAATGAGTTTCAGTATTCATTGATTCTCTAGAATCATTTTCAAATTCTATTAAATTTGAATTAGCGAAGACTTTCCTTTCTTTAGTATCATCTAATTTAGCATGGACATTAAATTTTCTAGTTGTCCAAAATTTCCTATCTTCTCTAAGTTTCATCTTAGTCATAACTTTCTCTAGTTTAGTGATTTTTTTGAATGTTTCTTTTAAAAGTTTATAATTTTCATGTTCCTCACTTTGTAACTTAATAGAACTACTTATCAATGATAGTGTTTTAACCTAAGTAAAATTTTGTATAGGAAGTAATCTTGTTTATGGTTCTTTTATAACATGTTGTTGTTATCTCAAGCTAAGTTCAACTATCTTTCCAATTCTTTGGCTTCACTATAAAGTAGCTGAAGTGTTAATATTAGGGATTCTTCTTAACCAAATTGAAATTCTTATATCTATAGCATTTATGCAAGTATCTTGTATGACCTCATTACTTGGCTCAAAATTAATTTTGGTATAAGTCACATACCCTTTGAAATTTAATGTTAAATTTCCTAATTGACTCAGTGTTTCTATGCTTTATTTAAGCTAATCCACTATAGAGTTGATTCTATTCAATTTGATTACCGAATTCGTCTATGAACAAAGCTTTCATAACATCCTAGCTAGTAATGCTATTATTTGTCATGTTAGAATACCAAATTTGAGCCATATATCTAAGAATACCTATGACCAACCTACATGCATGATCTTGATGATGAATGTTTGGATGGATTAAGGCTAGCTCAAACAAATGTAAATATACTTTTCTGAATAATAATATAACACCCTCTTTCCTACCCTTAGGACAAAGAGCATTATGTGGGGTAAAAATAGATAACAAATGTTGGTCATGGCAGAGTAATGAAATTGGTTCATTCTAACATAGCAAAAGGAAGTATGGTTAAGCCATGACCAAGAGAAAGAAGAGATTAAACAACAAGATAATGGAAACAAATGATATATTTTAATATTAAGATGAATATATATATAAGTAATAAATATTTAAATTATAAACATATGCTAAAATAATTCTTACATCAATGATATTATAAATTCCATAATTATCTTATCTAAACATCTTACATAAAGAATCAATAACCAAGTTAAAATTCAAATTACAATTTACATGGATAAATCACATGTCATGCCATCATAGCCATACCATGTCCATTCCATAGCATTCATGAGAACTTGCCATAACTCATTCACCTAGTTAGTGCACACTAGTGATAGGTAAAAATCATTAATCATGCATAATGATAAAAATAAGTAAACATGAGTAATAAAAATTTATCATATGGTAAGAAAAATTAAGTATGCATATAAAAATTAATATTAATATTATTAACCATCCTCAACCATTCTTCATACAAAGAAAAAGGTTATTAACCTTTACTAAAATATGGGTTATTATCTTCTCCCCCCTCCCCCCTAAAAGAATTTTCCTCTTGGAAGATTTCAAAATGGGTTACATACATATTGGACTCAAGTTTCCAAGTTGATTCTTGAGAATCATGATGACTCCACAAGACCTTCATCATTTGAACTGATTTGCTATGGAGCTAAAATACCATGTGATCTATAACCTTAATTAGATGTTCACCATGGAAAGCATTAGTCTCAAGTTGCACTTCTAATCGATCTACTACATGGCTTTCATCAAGAATATAATGTTGCAACATGGATACATGGAATACATCATGCATGCTAGAGAGTTATGATGGTAGACTCACCTGATATGCCACCTCTCTAATACATTACAAAACATCAAAGGAACCAATGTAACGAGGTGTCAATTTACCTTTCCACCTAAAGTGCATCAAGCCCTTTAGTGGAGACATTCAAATGAACACCTTGTCTCCTACTACAAACTCAAGAGGTCTCCTTTTACAATTTGCATAGCTTACTTGATGATCTTAAGCAGCCTTGAGCCACTCCCAAATTACCTTTATTTACTCCATGGTGTGAAGGATAATGTTAGAGCTACTCTTTTATCCATCCTTAAATGCATCCTAGAATAATGATGTTCTATAATGTCTATTGTACAAGATGTCATATGATGCCACCTTCAAACTCACGTTATAGCTATTATTCTAGGAAAACTCTGCTAATGGTAACGTATTATCCCAAGAGTATGAAAACTATAAACTGCATGCTTGAAGCATGTCTTCTAGCACTTGGTTAACTCATTCAACCTATCCATCTATCTAAGGATGATATGGTAAACTCTAGTTCAACCTACTTCCTAGGCTTGTAATAAAAGCTTTCCAAAATTGAGAGGTAAATTTGACGTCATGATCTAACACAGTCTTGGTAGGAATGTCGTGTAGTCGAATAATATCATTGGTAAATAATAGTGCTACATTATTAGCACTAGCTAAAGTCCTTGTAGTAAGAAAGTGATCATAATTTGTTAATAAGTCAACAACTGCAAGGATAGCATCCTTACTAGCCTTAGTGCGAGGCAATTTGGTAATGAAGTTCATACCAATTACCTTCTAGTTTTACTCTAGAATTATGTGAGGGTACAAGTAGCCACTTGGTCATTGATGCTTTAACTTAACTTGATGAAAAATTAAGTACTTCTATAAATTCTCTAACTTGCTTCTTCATTCCTAGCCATTAGTATAACTTGTTTAGCATTTGTTACATTTTGTCACTACTCGAATGCATTTGAAGTCGACTAAGGTGAGCCTCCTCCAACAAACGTTACCACAAGGCAATAAATACACATACTCAATCCTTATGTCGAAGAAATTCCAATGCATCCATTATGACTAAGGAATCACTAGATCCCTTAAGCTATAGACAATAGGGATCATGTCCCTACTCTACCTAGATATCATCTAGCACATCAAACTAGATCACAAGGCTATAGAGTTTACTAGTCATCTAACTCAAAGCATTTGCAACCACATTACTTTTGCTTGGCTGATACTAGATGGTAAATTCAATGTCAGCTAATAACTCTACTCATTTTCAATGTCATACTTTCAATTGTGGCCGAGTCATTAGATGTTAGAGCCATTTATGATTAGTCCGAATTATCAATTCTCTCCAACGAGGTAGTGAAGCCAAACCTTCAAGGTAAATACCACTGCATCCAACTCTAGATCATGGATGAGATAACATGTCTCATGAACCTTCAATTATCTTTGGGCATATTCTATCACCTTGTCCTTCTACATAAAAGCACATACATTTCCTTCTCATGATGCATGCATGCATACATCAAAGGGTTTACCTAGGTTAGGTGTAACCTAGATTGAAGTTGAAGTTAATCTACTCTTGAGCTCCTCTAAAGTAGCTTGATAATGAAGATCCCAAACTAACCCAATGTCCTTTTGCAATAAATTCATGAGATCTAAAACAATGTGAGAGAAGTTCTCAACAACCCTCTGATAGTAACCTTTCAAGCTAAGAAAGCTACAAACCTCTCTAACATCCTTAGGAATAGGCCAATCCCTAATGACTACTATCTTAGTAGGATCCACTACTATTTCAACTAGCCACAAACTTGGTGCTAGCTTCATCATCTAAACACATAACAAAAAATAAAACCATAGCATTATCTAGCCATCTCACAATCATAAAAAGATGAAAAATCAACATTGATGGTGGAGGGACTCAACATCATTTTTACATAAGCCAACAAAAGAACCATCAATCCAACATGTCATAGCATAATCCGAATCCCAACAATCTAACAAGTTCTGCAACAATTCCTGGATCAATAATCTAGCATGTCCTAACAAATCAAATTGTCTAAGAATCCAAAAAAATCCAATCAATCAAGGTTATAAGACATATTCAAGGAATTCAAATCCTCCAAAATTTCAACACCCAACCACAAGACCAAGCTCAGTAAAATACATGTCCCAAATGTTCAAAGATTCATAATCAATTAAAAGTCATATCCTTTCAAAAATTCACAATGGGTAATATCCAACAAAAAATTAAAAAGATATATATAAAATCTAAGGATCCAAATTAGAAAATGATACACATCTTCCAATAACTTCACAAGAATTTTTCTCAAACTATGATTTACTAGATAATAGGCAAACTAAATAATCACAAATGAAACTCACATAACTCAGACATCCCTACAAATTTCCTCATAATTAATGATTCATTTGAAAGATAATATTCATAATCAGTTACTATTAAAATATAGTTATTGTAAAAATATTTAAATAATTATAGATTCACAGCAATAGATATTAGTCCAACATTGTAGGTAATCAAAAGTAGACACAGAATGAGTGACTGATAGTAAATATCATATAACTATACAAAACATTATCTATTCAACTCCTTCCACTTTAGTTGGAAATATAACATCCAAGTCTAGGCCTCATAAAAATTTCAAAAGAAATTGAGCTACAGATAAGGAGCTATTAACAAATGATTCTCTATATTAAATTTCTACGTAAATTCAAAAAACACAAAAAGATGGAATCATAACTCTAACTACAAAAGCTAATTTCTAGTGTTTCCATAATGATCTAGACATTATATATGTTTTAATTATCATATCAAAATTTTAGAATCAAAGACATATCAAATAGAAGTATATCCGTAACTCTAGACCTTACTAAATTTGTTGCGATTATAGACAACGTTAGAAGAATAACATGTAATGCCTTATCTACAATGAATTAGCATTTGATTCCTTCATCCACGTTGTATATAATTTCTTAAGAAATATCACGTAGATCGTAACAAGATTCAAAGTATAGAGAGAGATGTGAGCATTTTACCAAGCACTATATGAATCATCCTAAACCCTCAAAATACAAAGTTCATAGAAAGTACTTTAAATAAGAAAAAACAAAAAATCTAGCATTGAAATTATAGATTTAAAACTTGGTAGTAATACCCCTTAAAAACATGATAGAAATATATGATTTTCCATTACTTAAAAAAAGACCCAACCTTGATTCATGCAAAACTTGATGAATTGAAATAACCAAGAAATGGGGGCCAAGGTTACTCACCCAAAATGTTACGAGATTCGATTAAATGAGTCTTCCCATGTTCTCAACAAGCTCCTCACACTCTTCCCACCTAAAAGTCCTCCAACCCAAGAGCTAAGAGGCAAAGAATGCTTTGGATTAAGAGAGTGTGTGGTACTTAAATGCTTCTTTCCTACTCCATCTACCCCCAACCCATGTGACCTAGCTACCCTCTCTCATCTAGTTCCAAGACCCATGTGACTCATCTACCTTTCTCCCCTTTAATCTTATCAATAACCAAGTTAAAATTCAAATTATAATTTACATGGATAAATCACATGTCATGCCATCATAGCCATACCATGCCCATGTCAAAGCCTTCATGAGAACCTACCATAATGCACTCACCTAGTTAGTGTATACCAATGATAGGTAAAAATCATTAATCATGCATAATGGTAAAAATAAGTAAACATTATTATCGTATGGTAAAAAAAATTAAGTATGCATATAAAAATTAATATTATTATTATTAACCATCCTCAGCCATTCTGCATACAAGGATAAAGATTATTAACCTTTAGTAATATAAGGGTTACAAAGAATTACTAGGAATATATGACTACAGTAAATACTTATAATTAGCTTTTGTAATTTCATTATATGTATTAAACATCAAAGATGTAGGAAAATGGAATAGATTCACAAGAGGACAATTAGCAATTATTTGCAAATTCTAAGTTCTAATAGATGAACTTGTTTTCTTATCTAGCTTTCCTCTTGAAAGATAAGCCTTTAATTAAAGGTGAGATACTAATTTTTCCTATTCTTAATCGACTAGATAAATTTCTAATGATGATATTTGATTCTTCTTTTGATGTTGTTTCAATCTTAAGCTTGAATAGATTTTTTGGGATTTTAAAATCTTCTTGCCTACTAGAAGGTCCAACATGAGCTAAAGTCAAACTTACTAATTTAACCTAATTTATGATCTAATTTAACCTAATATTATCTAATATTCCTTAATAAGTTCCAATATCCCTCTATTAGCCTTCCTTTTAACACTAGTTAAACTATTAGAGTAAGAACATGATCCCATTCCTAAGTAGTCTAGATAACATTTTTTAGGTGGTTGCTAGTCTCTAGTTCCACCAAGACAGAAATACCCCCAGATAACTTCTATTGGTATAAAAGAGATAAATATGGCTAAATCTATATTAATAATAAAAAACTTCAAAAAACTATTATCTTGTATATGAATAATGACTATCCCTTTTAGCTATCCCTCAACTTAATGATGAAAATTAAAGATTTTTAATTAGAAAACTTCCCAAAGTCAAATTACAAAATTTTTTCAAAATAGAGCATGAACCTAATATTCAAAATTTTTTTGTAAAGATGAAAATTGAACAAAAGATGACACAATTCTATGCTAAACTAACTCAAAACTGACACTTATAGAAGTTATCCCATTCAACTAGAATAACAAAAATAAGCTAAATGTCAGCTTCTAAATTAAATAACTTCTTCTAAAACTTACCATTCACTTAAATATAGCTATACATAATTAAGATAAACAAGTAAGAAAAGCCATCTAATTTTAATAGAAATTGAGGAAAAACTAAATGAGATAAGCTAAACTTATTTAAAATTCTAGTATGTAAGTAGTATTTACAAGCTTCTCCACATATGTTTTCTCTTCCCCTCCTAAATGTTCATTTAAGATCTACCCAAATATTTATATAGTAGCTTTTGGTAGTTACAATAGTTACGGAATCATGGTTTAATCAATTTCATATTCTCCTCACTCATCACAAGTTGTTGGATAGTTGTTCAACTTCCTAATAAGCTTTTTTGATTCTCTAAATCTAGCACCCTTCTATTGGTAATTGCTAAGCTAACTTCTCATAATTTAATAGAGCTTATACAGTCTAATTCAATGTAGTTAGCTTAGTATTTTCAAGTTTCTTAATAACCTTTTTAGCTTCTATCTCACTAGTTCCTAGTTTAGGCAATGAATCAGTTAGCTCATTCAATGTTGTTCCTAATGTTTAGTAAGTTTATTTCAACTCCAAATTCTTTTGAGTCATCTTGGCCATTATTATTATAATTTTTTTCATCATGTTATCCAAAAAATATCTTTTGAATTGAGGTAATAAATTTCTTTTCTATGTAGCTATTCTGATCAATTCTTGAGCTCTTTATTCCATCTTAGCCAAAATGGCTTGATTTTTCTTTACTTATTTAATTTTAGCTTTAGTCTCATGTATAAATTCCTTATTGTAATTAATTTCAGCAATCAACTCTTGAAACTTTTACTTCATCAAGTAAGACTAATTTGGAGCTTTGTCCTTTTTAGCCTATTCTAACGTAGAGCTCACAATAGCTAGCTTCTCTTCTAATTGTATCATAGCTTGCTCTTTAATTTCTATAAAAAATTATTTAATAGTGATCATAGTCTTGAGCTTCTCATTTTCATCTATGGAACTCTTTGACTCTTCTCTTGATCTAGCTATTTCTTGTTCATTTTACACCAAGAATTCTTTGAGCTTAGCTATTTGACTATTGGCTACTTGTCCCATATATTTCAATAAAATTGCTATATTTTAACCTTCAATTTGAGGATTATCATTCTTATAAGGAAATATGATACTCACTTTAGTTTTTAGCTTAGTTGGGAGCTTTTAACTAAGGATGACCGTTCCTTCTATTTTCTTAACTTTGAAGGACCGATTTGATCTTTTCATTAAGTAGCTTGCAAGGAAGTATAAAGTTATTAGAACTAATAATAATCTCTCATTCCTTCTTTTATTTTTACTATATCTCTTGTAGTCTTTGTTTCACTAGTAGCTCCTATTACTACTACTACTTTATAAGTTCTGGTTGCTACTTTTCTTTAGTAGCCTTTATTCTTGTAATCCTTATCTTTTTGACTACCTTCACCCTTGCATATTCAATTCTACTCATTGGGAAACTTCCATCAAGCATAACCTCTTTAGGATCTTATATCTTTAATGAGAAATAATTCTCTTCCATTAGAGCTAACTATTCATTAGAAAAATCTTCAGCCAAAGGATGATCTATTCTTTCCATCCATCTACAAACTTTAATGACTAGTTGATCAAAAGTAGAGGTTAAAAGCTTCATAGACAAGATTCTTTTCAACTTCTTTGGTAATTTATCCTTGGCTTGGTTGACCTATTGTTTGTATCTCTCTAGTAGACCACGTATGTTTCATTATGCTAAATAACCTTGCATGTCTTGGCAGTTGAATAAATACTCTTTAGAGCTAAATGAAATTGACATTTCTCTTTATATCTCTTCTTCTTGCTCTTTAGTTGTTGTACATTATTGAATTCCAAGAAGCCAAATTTCAAAGAAAATATTTTCTTATACTTGTAATCATGTCTTAATGGGAGCATCCACATTTGTCTTCCCACTTCTAATGTTGCAAGATATAGAGCTACAAAACTTGAAAGCTTAAAAGTTTGCCCCTTAAACCCTACTATTAAAATCTGAGTATAATAGGCATGTAGAAAATTAGCTCCATGGCATTTGTTTCTTATTTCATTAACACTATTCTAATCTATTTGATGTGAGGAAGCTCTAAAAATGAACTTAAATAAATGAGGTTATATATGTCTCATTAAAAATTCTAGGGCTTTGGAATCAAAATAGATCTTTTGATATATTACTAGAAAAAAATCATAATAGGGATTCTTAGGTCGAGTCCTATGTTGTGATGCATAACTAGAGAAAATTGGGTTTGTTCTCTTAGGCTTAAGAATCTTACTTAATAAACAATCCATTAAGAATGAGCTTAAATTTACCTCAACCCCTTGTTCATAAATCTTTGCTAAGATACTTTGTAATACATCATTTATATACTATACAAGGAAGAATTTTTTATTATTTTATAAAGATACCCAAACCCAAACATGATAATCAAAAACCATATTTTTTTGACATCTCAAATAAAAATCCAAAGTTGAAATAAAGATTCTCTATAGAAACTTGTATTCCATACCTTTAGAAATTATGTTGTAATTTACCTAAGCTTTTGGAAATTTGTTGATAAGAGCTTGAAAACTTTGCCTATTTTTGGACGAGCTCAAAGCTTGTTGCTGAGCATATCCTCATTGTATTAATGAGCTTCTACTTCTTTTATGTTGGTCTCTATGAGACCATAGAGCCCATATGCCTTTCTAACACAATTGTCCATGTAGTGCTTCATATTTCCCCTAAAGAAAAGGTTACTCTTCTCATAAATAGTTTTAACTATCAAGTGATATATGACATTCCTTATATTGTTCAATGTATGCTTGAAATCTAGCTTATGGAGACCTATCTATTGGTAGATTTCTTGCCAATTTCCATTGTTTCTATAGCTTGGAGCTATGTATTTTTTATTAAATCATGGTTCTCATCATTGTAGAATAAATATTTTTCTTCTACTTCTATTTCTAAGTGCCAAAAATTAATCCATTATCAAAGCTTGTATATATTTAGATTGAAATGTTATAGGTAGTTAGAGAAGCTGAATGTATCAATATCTTGAAAATGTTGAGGTGGTTCTTCCTTCTCCTTATGAAATATTTTGGACTAGAACTTAAAGAACTTTAGGAAAGCTATTCTTAGTGATTGAATTATAGCTATTGCTTTGCTTCAATGCTTAACTATATTTGCTAATGATTCTATACTTTAAAATACTAAATAAGCTTCTCCATTAATACATAAAGCTTCATTTTTAAGTTTCTAAGTTGAGGATAGAATGTTTGAATTGGATTTCAATACATGTTATAAATTTTGATTTTTCTAAGCTACTCTATCATCGCCATTTAATAATTATAGGCTTAATAAGAAATATTTAGCTTACTTTTATTAATCTAGCTCTTAATATTCTCTTAACAGTGATTAAGATAATGTGGCATATAAGTAAAACCACTTTTTAGAACTACCTTTTTAGTTCTATTAACAAGCTATTTCAATATTTTTATTTTACTAATGCTAACATGGCACTTAAATAGTTACCTAAGATTGCTTTTCTCCTTCAAAATCTAGTTAAGTTACTAGAGGGAGAAATCTAACCACTTTTTTGTTTTATAGAACCTCTACTAACATGGCTTTTAATTAGGCTTCAATATATCTTAATTATCTTTTTCTTTATTTTTGATTTGTTAAGCTATATTGGAATCAAGTTAGAATGTACATCTAGCAAGTTCTATATTTAAATTCCTAAATTGAAGCTCTTTATCTTAATTTATCTTGTAGTACTAATTTGTAGATCTTCTTTTTGATTCTATGAGCTTTTTCCTTTAAGTTTGAGCTACCATGGTAAAATGGCTTTATAGCTAGCTTGTAGAACGACTTTTTGGTTCTACAAGATTTTCTTATATTTTGAGCTTACATGGCTTTTGGGTTCTTTTTAAATCCTTAAAAACCTTTTTAATGTCAAGTTTAGAGAAGCTAGATTAACACTAAATTTAGCTATGTGTAGAATAATTCTTAGTAGTTTCCAAGTGTATGTTCTTTACCTTTGACATTAAGATGGCTTTGAGAATCATTTTTTATCTTATTTGTAGAGCTGAATATTGGTTCTACAAACCATGCTTACAAGAGTTGATGTGACTCCTGGAACTATTTTGGAGCTTATTCATAGAACCAAAATTTACTTCTATGAGCTACATTATAGTCCTTGGCTTTTTAATCTTTGTTCATCTAATCCTTAACATGCTTAGGTGGATTAAAAGGTATAATAAGTATTTGTGCAATTGTGATCATTATCTCTTGTGGACCTAATGTAAAGCTCTTTTCAATTTTGATGTGTCTTGTAGAACCATCTTAACTTTTGTTTGTTGAACCAAATGTTGGTTCTAGAAACATATTCTTTGCTAGTGCTGATGTGGTAGAGTCTCTCTAGAGCTTCTTTATAGAATCAAGTTTTTAGGTTCTATGAGCTCATTAACTTTTCCAATGCTAACATGTTAGAATCATTTTTGGGCTCACTTGTCAAACTATTTTTTGATTCTACAAGATACATTCTCTATCTTTAAATGATGATGTGCCTTCCTTGTAGAACCAAATTATTTTTTTTATTCTACAAGGTTATGCTATACAACAGATGATGTGGCTCATAGAACTATTTTAGAGCTTTCTTATAGAAGCAAATTTTGGTTCTATGAACTTATTCTAAACCAAAATCTAACATGGCTTGTAGAACCATTTTAAAGCTAACTCATAGAATCAAAATTTAGGTCTACAAAGATTAGATTAGCTTAAAGTCTTAGTTAGTTAATAATAAAAGAATTTTTGAATCAATTAAACTCTTTAGAAAAAGGTTAGCTTACTCATCTTACTTGGCATATGGGATTTATCCATAAAACTAAATTTTGATATTTTCTAATCTTTAACCTCTAGTTGGCTGATGTTGCACCTGAAAAATTTGGTCATTGGAAAACCAAAAATCACATGCATTGAATAGTTTTGATCTTGGACCCAAGGACCTCTAATAAAGATGATCTAAGGTGTTGTGGATTATCTCCTTAATTACCCAGGGATTTGAAGACTGTAAATAGGGGTAAAAACAATGATAAAAAGTAATATAGATCTTATATAAATTAATGCATAGATAAAAACTTTGATAACTTGCATAGGAAATGAACTATGAAATTCATTACAATGAAAATATTGTGAATAAAAAAAGCTTGAAAAGTGTACAGGTGGTGCCTAGGTGCATGAGGGGTTTGCTTTGATGTAGTTTGGAGCCTATTGAAGCTAGTGGTTTTGCACACCATAGTTAGCTACACGATCTAGGGACTCCCTAACTTCCAAAACTAAAACACCTTGTAGGTTTTTTCATAGATCTATAACATCTCTTATAAGGGATAAGGTGTGTTAAGAACATCTATCACAAAGGGGGCTACTACATTGGGAGTCTTAATGTCCAAGTAGCCCAACATTGCTCCAAAAATTCTTACGTAAGCCTCAAGGTTATGAGTGGTTCAAAATGGCTACAAGTTTCATGCTCAAGAATTTGGTTAAATAGCTTATTGTTTTCTCAAAGTTTAAAAAGCCTATAAATTCAAAAGAGGTGAAGCCTTTTCATGGTGTTTGAAGTTGGTTTATATAGGTTATATGTCTATTGAACTTTGGTTGTAAACTTTCGCCATGATTTCTAATAGATTAATGTCACATGTTGGTGTGGTAGGTGTTTGATTCTAGTGTATATACTATTTGAGGTAAGTTTTGACATCCCCAAGGCATTGAAACCATTCCAGTTACTAAAAATAGTAAACAAACATTTCATTCACACTGGTTCTTCTATCCACAATGGTCCTCTTATTGGCGACCGTTTGGGACGCGACCGCCAACAAGTGTCCTCAAACAAGATTTATGTGCTTGCTGATCTTTGGCAACACCAAGGCCTAGATACCTTCAAATAGACTTAGTATTTAATGTGAGTATGTGTGTGTGTTGTTGTGGTGTGATGTTATGAAAAATGAAATGATTGGGTTATGTGTAAAACTATAAATTACTTATCTAAAAGAGATGCATCCAACTTTGCAAAGTACGGTCAGTCATTGAGAGTTCCTATTTTGTTCAATTACCTAGTCTATGTAGTCCTTATAATACCTACTTGTAACAAATAAAGTTTTGCAACAAACATTTGAGCACAACTCTGCAAATCTACTTCTAATTTTCCCCATAGAAAGAGATAGTTCCACAAGAAAACTAGAAACAGAGCGAGATTCAATGGAAATAGAAAGAAGAGAAAAAGAAAGAAAATTTGTGTAAAGATCTCAAATTTTTAAACAAGGTAAAATGATATGAGTAAACACTTCACAATAAAGCTATCCCAAATTCAATAACTATGAATTGTTCAAACTTCAAAGGCTCAAATAAGCAATTTCATCAAGACAATCCCACTATGCTACCCAAAAAATTGCTACGTAAACTATCACGTACCAGACTCTATTGTGGTTAGATAATAGATGTCCACAATTGCATTCAATAGAACCTTCAAAAGGCTTGATAATTTATGATTGAAATACCATGGAGATTCACTTTAAAGATGAAAGAAGCTATTCTGGTCCTATGAAAATACCAAAGATTTTTTGAACCCTCTTAACTATTGAATCATTCAATGGCTTGACTACATGCAGAGGCTCTCTTACAAGAATCTCAATAGCAGTTCTTATACATTGCACAATAATAAAATTCACTACTAAAATTCTCTTAAGGCTTTCAAACACAAGCTCTTCTATGGAAAAATTTTAATAGAAATTTTCTATCACGTAACAAGAATAATAAGAGCAATCTAAAAATCCCAAAATTACTTTCCAAGCATGATACTATCTAAACCACTAGCTAAACAATTTAAAAAAAAATAAAAAAAAATAAACATAACTCACAGCACTATAACAAAGAGGCTAAAATATTTTCTTTAACAAGTCATCTTATAAGCAATCTTTCACAATGTCTTCTTTTCCAATGCTCTTCCTGCCCCCCCCCCGCTCCCCCCTTTTACCACCAAGACCCTTGAAGCCTTTTTATATGATTTCATAGGTAGTTAGATATTATAAAATATCTTGGGTAACTTCTTTTCCAAGTAAGGAAGTTATAACTTGCCCAACAAGTTAGGAGATATTACTTGCCCAACAAGTTAGGAAGTTATAACTTATACATGAAGTTAGGAGAAAATCATGCTAACATTGGCATGTGTCTTTACAAACTTTACAAATATTTCTTTCATAAGTCACAACCTATATAATAATTTTAGGAAATAAAGCCAAGATCTCCATACAATAAACGCTCCATAGAATTGTCATTTTATTTTATTTTGCATGTCAGAAAATATGCTAAAATTATTTTTAGCCACCAAACCATATGAAATTGGAATTTTATTTTGTTACTTCGATTTCACGTGTTCAGGTTTTGTACTTGCTGTCAGTGATGATGATTTTCTTTAGAATAAGCCATAACCCTGATTCATTAGCTAAATAATCTCCCAGTTCCACTGATTTAGTTGTGCACCTGTCTCGCTATGTCTTCGTGTCTCTATAGCCGCAATTGATGGATTGGTAATGACGATGACGAACACGTTGGCATTAGGCGCTGCGGTGTTTGGTAATTTCTGTTTGCAGGTTCATCATTGTAGGAATCCAGACGTGAAAACATTTTCCTTGGTGAGATCGAGAAAAAATTCTATAGTTAAGTGAACCGTGGATCATGGGAGTCTTCAAATGGCCAGCCCCTGGTGAAGAACCCCATGAATCGTCATCTCCAGTATTTTGTCAAAAAAAAATTGCATTGCATCATCCATTCTGCCCTTACTGATATACCCAGTCACAATTGCATTCCATGAGACCACATCTTTTTTTTTCAGTCTCCCAAAAACTGCTACGGTAGAATCCATGGCACCACACTTGGAGTACAAAGAAACTAAGGCATTGCTCACAGTGAGGACCGATTCTAGTCCTTCCTTGATAACCAAGGAATGAATTTTCTGGCTACGAGACATTGATCTCCAATTCCTGCACACACTTTAAGAACGCCTCCAAATGTGAAGGCGTTAGGCCTGAAGCAGCCCTGTTTCTGCATCTCAGAAAAAAGCTTCAGAGCTCCCAATTCCATGAGAGTTGCAGAGCTTTCGGTTTCACTAATGATAATTTCCTATGTGTACGCCTTTACCCTTGTTCAGCTGAGGCCAATTTGTGGATCGTCTGCCAGTTGCAGGAGAACATCTTGAGAGGTGTACTTTTCTATGCTCTGCATACGCTTCCGGTGTTCATCTATTACCTCGTCCATGCGTACGTTTAGCTTCTTACTCACCTTTTTCATGCGGCAGACATAGCCCTAAAAATGAAACAACCTAAGCACAGAAATAAAATCACCAAGATTCAGCACACCATTGAGCACAAATAGCTCCTCAATCATCTCCCAGAACTCCTACAGCCCAATCCTGTGACTAGCCTTCTCATCCAAGTACCTCTTCCCGAAAGCTGTGCAACTGATAATATTATTACTCAACGTTGACATTTCAACCGGTAGGTTGATCGCCCCACTGTGGCCAACATAAATGGCAAAAATGGTGCATCTGACTTCCTCAACTCTGATATTTGCCAGCGTCTCCAAACCTCTTCACACTGAAGAGCTCCGTCCAGCAAATCTTTAAATTATACATTATTAGAAAATATGGTCTACGCAAGCTTGACACGCTTCGGTCAATTAAATTCCCTTTTATATGAAGACTCCACTCTTTGTATACTGCAGATTATTGAAGAAGATCTTATTTTTCTTTGACAATTTCTAGGATCAAATGATAATTGTGGTTTAGCTTCTAATGACCTAAAATCTTTGCCCCAGGTTTACCTAGGGCTTCCTACGTTTTTCTTTTCAAAAACCTTTAATCAATTTTATCATGCCAACCTGTTCCATGAAATGGCCAAAATGTGCCAACATTTCTGCCCCCTTTAAAAGGCTTAAAGAAATTCATGCAAGCACCATTTTAAAACTGAATTGTACTTGAAGCTTTTATTGAACTTTTTACAGGTGAAAAGATAAATCTTTTTGGACAAAAATTCCCATCAAACATAAGGTTTGGTGGTATAAAAACCTCATTCCTAAAAAATACAACAAATTGTACATTATCATGTCCTTTATTCATGGACTATTCTTGAGATGGGAAGAGAATGGTGAGGGTTACTTTGGTAGGAATCCTCATATATCTAACCTTCTCATAAGCAATCTTTGAAGTGATGAATGATGTTCTATTATTTTCTGGCTTGCTGGAGCTTTCAACTTGATCTTCTTGAGATTTTTCTTTAGCAATCCTCTCATCTTTTTTTTAAGATGAATTCTTATTTTCTTCCCAATTGGGTCCTTCTTCTTCTTCTTGGAACACAGAGGCTTCTTCCCATGAATCTTCATTGATTGGTTCTTTCTCCCTTTTCTCTTTTTGGGTGCAATTTTGATACTATCCCCAAATATTTGATTCTATTTCTAAACCTCCTGTGAGGAATGAAAATTTATTAGCCAATGAAGCTATGAAAGGACATTCTTTAGGTGCTCCACATGTTTTGGCTTTCAAGTAAGCCTTTAACACATGTTTTGGGCAACATCCCATCACATAAAGAATGAAAGGCTTCCTCATCATTCTCCCAAAATCCATCTCTTCTCACTTTCTCTACCCAACTTGAATTGGAAAATGAGGAAATCCTAGGCAACCCAATCCTCTTTTTGTAGTAGCTAGAAAATTAAAATTCCCTCCAAGAGTCTTCAACCAATTTTTCCTCTTTTTGCACATTCTAACCACTTGTCAAAATCTTCACGTAATTGAGACAACTTCCCATTAAGTGGTTGATTAATCACCTCTTCCACTTGTCACACTTGTAGGAATTAAATTATTAAAATATTTTCTAATTTAAATAAATTTATCATAAATATATTTATTATTATAATATACTATCTACTTATCTAACTATATACCAATAGCATAATTAAACATAATAATTAATACTATACTCCTAGTCATATTATATCTAATAGTATATACATATATTACTTTGTGTAAGGATATCTTCAAGTTGTATGCAATTGTCCAAACTAATGTTTTATATGCAAAACATTATATGGAAATTGCAATTTCATGCCATCCAAAGTTGATAATTTGTAAGTATACCTTGACAATTGCTTTGTAATTTGAAATGGAGCAATCCGCGTTGGTGTAAACTTATTCAGTTTGTTCATATTCCATAATAGGACAAGGTTCCCTATCTTGAAAGTTCTTTTCAGAGCTTTCCTATTAAACCATCTTTTAACTTGAGAGGTATTCTGTAACAAATTATCCCTTGCTTTATCTACTTCAGCTTCTCTTTTAATAAGCAAAGTCATGAAACTTTTATCTTTATCAGTTTTTTCACTATATCTTTGTACAAATTCAGAAGTTGAGCTTACAATCTTATTTGTAATTCTTACTAGCAAACCATAAACTAAGTTATACGGTGATGTCCCAATAGCTCTCTTGAATCTAATTTGATCTGACCATAACACGGATTGTAGATAATTGATCCAATTTCCTCGATTTCCATCCATCAATTTCTTGATATAAGCGATAATCTTTTTATTGATGGATTCTGGTAGGCCATTTTCTTAAGGATAATAGTTTGATGAGGAAAATAAGAAAATAGATTTTTCTGATGCCCATTTGATAAACTCTTTAGATTTGAAGGTGGGTCCATTGTCTGACACTAACACTTTGGGTAGACCAAATCTACTTAGAATTTGGTCTTCTAGAAACTTAATCACATGTGATGTTGAACTACCTCTTAGAGCCTTTGCTTTAGACCATTTAGTGAAATAATTAGTAGCTATGAGAATAAACTTGTGTCCAGCTCTTGAAGGAGTAATTGTACCAATAAAATCCAAACCCCATTGTTGAAATAGTTTATTTGCGACTACTGGCTTTAAAGGGGCTCTAGCCTTTTTAATTTTGGGCCCATAAATTTGACATTTATAGTATTTTTGAATCTTTGAACTAATATCTTGATACATGAAAGCCTAGTAATATCCATATCGAAGTATATGTTGCATAGTCAACTTAGGAGATTCATAAAATAAATTCAAATGATCATGAAATTGTTCCAAAATGAAACTAATTTGATCATTATGAACACATTCCAATAAGACCCCTCGAAAATATTTTCTATATAATATACCATCTTTGACAACGAATCTTCGTTCCCTTTTGAAGAAATCTCTCTTTCGACTTGCAGTTAAATTATTTGGGATTTTCCTTGTATTAAGAAATTTGAGAATTTCATCATACCAATTCTCTTCATGGGTATCAAGTGTGCATACTTCATTTCTCTGGCCATTAACTTGGCTAATCCCATTCCCTTAATTGTTTTTCATATTTCCAATGAAAATTTGAAACTTCGCAACTTTATAAGCCATTTTCCTTTTTTTAATCCAACCTCATTTTGGGCTAGGAATCGCTTGACTACAGGTTCAATTAGCATAATGTGGACTAATGAAATTTTCAAATAATATTTAAAATGTTGAAGTGCTTTGATGACTGAAAATGCTTGTTTATCTAAGTCTGAATAATTTAATTCTGAACCTTTCAATTGATACCCAAAAAATCCAATTGGTTCATCTCGACCTTCATCATCTTTTTGTGTTAAAACGACAACGATAGAATCATTTGAAGAAAAAGAATATAACCAAAAATCTTCTTTAATCCTAGGCTTCACCAAATATGGAGCCTCTTGTATAGCATTTTTAATTTCTGATAAAGATCTCTATGATTCTGGTGTTTTCTCTACTTGGACATCCTTTTTTAGCATATGCATCAAAGGTTTGGTAATTTCAGTAAACTCGGGGATGAAATTTTTCACAAAGTTTATCTTCCCAAAGAAAGATCTAAGAGATTTCTTACTTGTGGGATGTTCAATATTTTGTACTACTTATATTTGGGAATTGTCTATGGCAATTCCTTCTTGACATATCACATGGCCTAATAAGCTTCTAGATTTAACCCCAAAGATACACTTCTTAGGATTTAATGAAATGCCAAACTCACGACATCTATCGAAAACATGCTAGAAATTATTAATATGATCTTCTTTTTTTCTTGATAATATTGTAATATCATCCAAATAAATCACCGTGAATTTGCCTAATAAATCCTTAAATGCTAAATCCATTGTTCTTTGAAAAGTAGCTCCAGCATTTGACAATCCAAATGGCATTCTTTGGTAAGCAAAAGTTCCCCATTTGGTGATAAATGCCATTTTGTATCTATCATTATTATCTACTATGATTTGATTATAACCTAAGATACCATCTAAGAAAGAATATACTTGACGACCTAAGACTTTAATCAGCATCTCATCAATTCTTGGAAGTGGATACTTATCCTTTTTTGAGGCATCATTCAAATTTCTAAATTCTACAAAAAGCCTTATATTACCATTTTTCTTTCTCATTGGAACAAGGTTAGTAAGCCATGTTGAATATCATACTAGATATATGATTCATGCTTGCAACAACTTTTTGATTTCGGCTTCCATAGCTGGTTCAAATGATGGATTAAATTTCCTTTGTTTTTGCTTGACTATTTTATAACCTTCTATTAAAGGTATTTTATGTGTCATCACATCTGGTTTAAAAGCTTTAAGATCATCATAAGACGAAGAAAAATTGTCCAAATTATTTCTTAGACATGTTAACAAGTTTTTCTTGAAACTCGAATCTCTTCCCTTTGTAACATTCAACATCTTTGGCATCCTGTCTAATCCAAAATTCACTACCTTGAAAGCTTGACTATCTGGGTTTTGTATATCCTTTCCAGTAAGTAAATTTTTCTTGAACTCATGTTCCAAGTCAATCATCCTTTTTGGAATGAAATTAGCTTTGGAGTTTGATGATGTTTCAAGTATCACTTGACCCTCAAATTCTTGTTTGTTTTTCATAAATCTTAGTACTTGATCATAATCTTCAAATACTTTTAAATGTCTTATATTATCTAGTACTGATGGATGATTTTCTTCTTCAATCATTACATCTTTGTAACTTTCTATTATTTACATATCTAATGCTGAAGCTACCTTTGCCAAATTATCTGCTATAATATTCTCTACTCTATTTATATGCTCTATTTGGCAATGTTGAAACTGATCTAACATCTTACAAGAAAGTTGTTTATAAGGTCTTAAGAATGAGATCTTTACTACACAATTAGCCTTTACTTGTTCACAAACTAATCTTGAGTCTCCTTTTATAGTGATTACTCTGATCTTATTGTCTAGAGCTATTCTTATACCAATACATAAAGCTTCATACTCAACTTTGTTGTTAGTACAAGAGAAAGATAGATGAATTTCTTTGATAATTTTAGGTGAATCATTCCTTCATATAACTATATCGACTCTCGCACCTTTTGAATTACATGAACTATCAAAGTATAACTCCCATTTAATCTCATTCTTTGATTGTTCTTTTTTAGAACTATAATTTTCTTGGAGTGTAAAAATTTTATTTTCAACACCTCCTTTTTCAACCATTTTATTTTTTCCATTTGAAGTAATGTTATCAATCATCAAAGGTTCACTATAGATATATATTTGATTTGGTTCTCCTTTCCAAGGTAGCCGCATGTGAGAATAATCTATTGATATGTAACTTGAGAAATTATTGCTCAAACTTCTACTCAATAAGAGACTATGCGAATATGGTATATCTGCCACTTGACTAGCTACTCTACTTCTGACGTGGGGTTCAGAAGCAATTTCCAATAGGAAATTTGGTAATTGACCCACAATCTTCACTCTACTTTTATCCACTTGAACAATATTTTTATTTGATTTTTTAGGAATCAAACCAAGTTTCTTACATATAGACAATGGCATTATAGTAGACGTAGCTCTAGAATCAAGCAAACAATTGTGTCAGTGTTTATCCTTTAATTTCATTGTTAAAAGAAAATGATGAGCTCCTTTATCATACAAGGTCTTTAATTTCTCATCATTATTAGACACATAACTTAACTCTGATTCTCTAACTCTCCTTTTACCTTTAATGAACTATAAAGCCTTTCTTTGCTGATCTCCTATTTGAAACAATTGATAAAAGCTAATACNCCTTTCTTTGCTGATCTCCTATTTGAAACAATTGATAAAAGCTAATACTGGTTTTGACATGTTTAAGGTCTTCAATCAAATCATACTCTCCATCACCAATAAATCTTCGTTTCTTTATCCATTTATTAAAAGACTGATTTGGAGTGATTTGCTCTACTTGATTGTCTTTACCTTTATTCTTATCTCTTCTATTTGGCTCAAAATATTTTCTCTTAGTAGATGGCTTAGTAATAACATTTGGGGATCTAGAAGTAGTTAATCTTTCTTTTGATCAGAGACTATATCCATTTTCCTCATTATTATTACAATCTTCATCTAAAGACATATCTTCTTCAGAACTTGATAGAGAAGAAGTATTGCTAGATCCATTGCTAGAAGATTTACTTGCATAATGAACACTAGATAACTCATTATCAGATTTAATATCAAGAAATTTGGACACAATTAGGTCACTTTCATCCTCATCTTCTCCTAACTTAGTTTCTTGATGTTTATGCTTTCTATTTTTCATTTCTTCCTTGATATTAACTCTTACCAAGGCTTTTTCAAGCTTCACTATTTTGTTAGACATATCTCTCATTAATTGTCTTTTTCCAGATTCTACTCTTTCTTGTTTTTACTCTATCTTAACATGAGATGGACCTGGTAAAGATTTAAATTGAGCAAAATCTTGCATAGGAATCATAACTCTTTCTTCTCTTTTTTGAATCGCAATATTTTCTTCAAGATTCAAGTTCAACTATTTTTCTAACTATATAGCTTCACTAAAGTAGTCATTTAGTGTAGTTAAGTTTTGAGTTCTCCTTAACCAAATTGAAATGTTGGGGTTGACAGCCTTAAGATAAGTTTCTTTAAGCATTTCTTCTGATGGTCTATATTGTCTTTGAAAGAGTCCACAAATTCATTGAAACTTGATGTTAAAATCTCTAATTGACTCTTTAACTCCTTGCTTAGCTTGTATCAGCCCATAGTATAGTTGTTGTTGATCTAATTGATTACCAAACTGGGCTAAGAAAAGATTCTTCATGTCATCCCAACTTGTAATACTATTACTTGGTAAGTTCGAATACCAAATCTGAGCCATATCCTTTAGATTTGATACAAACAACCTACAAGCTTGATCTTGATGTTGAATATTTGCATGAGCTAAAGCTAACTCAAACATGTGAATATATTCTTCAGCTAAATAAGCTTTTCCAGGAATGAAAGGCTCAGGCAAATATTTGTAAACTACCTTAGGAATATCATTGTAATTTTGAAATCCTAATGGTGTAACTCTTTGCCAAGGATTTGCCATCCTATTCCTTTGGATAGTTGAACTTTTAGACTTTCTAGATCTTCTCTTATAAATCGATAAACTAGATATAATGGGTGATCTTTTGGATCTTCTAGTTGTCACTCCACTACTTGTTTCCAATTCAAAAAATTTCTTTTGTTCTTCTTCTGATGAAGAATCAATCTTAGAATCAAGAATATCTTTTGAAACTTTTAAATTTTCCAAACTATCAATCTTCTTGGTCATAAACTAAAAATAACATTTAATTTCTTAAGCATTTATAGTAACAAAGAATTTTTGATATGTTAAAATCATAACACTTATGAACTTAGAGGCTAAATTTTCAACCCTCCTTCTAGCATCAAAAGAACTATTAGCGATCATTTAANCAAGCACCTAAATCCTATTCAAGAACACTCGTTGGCAATCGCATCC
>MNCI01001758.1:47178-65883 GCA_015680685.1 Gnetum montanum | reverse complement strand
AATAAAGCTATCCCAAATTCAATAACTATGAATTGTTCAAACTTCAAAGGCTCAAATAAGCAATTTCTTCAAGACAATCCCACTATGCTATCCAAAAACTTGCTACGCAAACTATCACGTACCAGACTTTATTGTGGTTAGATAATGGATGTCCACAATTGCATTCAATAGAACCTTCAAAAGGCTTGACAATTTATGATTGAAATACCATGGAGATTCACTTTAAAGATAAAAGAAGCTATTATGGTCCTATCAAAATACCAAATATTTTCTGAACCCTCTTGACTATTGAATCGTTCAATGGCTTGACTACATGCAGAGACTCTCTTACAACAATCTCAATAGCAGTTCTTATACATTGCACAATAATAAAATTCACTACTAAAATGCTCTTAAGGCTTTCAAACACAAGCTCTTCTATGGCAAAATTTTAATAGAAATTTTCTATCATGCAACAAGAATAATAAGAGCAATCTAAAAATCCAAAAATTACTTTCCAAGCATGATACTATCTAAACCACTAGCTGAACAATCTAAACAAAATAAAAAAAATAAACATAACTCATAGCACTATAACAAAGAGGCTAAAATGTTGTCTTTAACAAGTCATCTTACAAGAAATCTTTCACAATGTCTTCTTTTCCAATGCTCTTCCTCTTCTGCCCCCCCCCCCCCAAAGACCCTTGAAGCCTTTTTACAGGGTCTCATAGGTAGTTAGATATTATAAAATATCTTGGGTAACTTCTTTCCCAAGTAAGGAAGTTATAACTTGCCCAACAAGTTAGGAGATATTACTTGCCCAACAAGTTAGGAAGTTATAACTTATACATGAAGTTAGGAGAAAATCATGTTAACATTGGCATGTGTCTTTACAAATTTTACAAATATTTCTTTCATAAGTCACAACCTATATAATAATTTTAGGAAACAAAGCCAAGATCTCCATATAATAAGTGCTCCATAAAATTTTTATTTTATTTTTGTTGCATGTGAGAAAATATGCTAAAATTATTTTTAGCCACCAAACCATATGAAATTAGAATTTTATTTTGTTACTTTGATTTCATGCGTTCAGGTTTTGTACTTACTTTTAGCAATCACAGTTTTCTTCAGAATAAGCCATAACCACGATGCATCAGCTAAATAATCTTTTGGTTCTACTGATTTAGTTGTGCACCTGTCTCACTATGTCTTCGTGTCTTTGTAGCTGCACTTGATGGATTGGTAATGATGATGACAAACGCGTTGGCATTGAGCGCTATGGTGTTTGGTAATTTCTGTTTGTAGGTTCATCATTGCAATAATCCAGACGTGAAAACATTTTCATTGGCGAGATCGAGCAAAAATTCTATAGTTAAGTGAACCGTGGATCATGGGAGTCTTCAAACAGCCAGCCCCTAGTGAAGAATCTCATGTATCATCATCTTCGGCATTTTCTCAAAAAAAGAAAAAAATTGCATTACATTGTCCATTCTACCCTTACTGATATACCTATTCACAATTGCATTCCATGAAATGACATCTTTTTTTTTATCAGTCTCCCAAAAACTACTATGGTAGAATCCATGGCGTCACACTTGGAGTACGAAGAAACCAAGGCATTGATCACAGTGAGGACCGATTCCAGTCCTTCCTTGATAACCAAAGAGTGAATCTGCTAGCTACGAGCAATTGATTTCTGATTCCTGTGCATGCTTTAAGAACGCCTCTGAATGTGAAGGTGTCAGGCCTAGAGTAGCCCTATTTCTGCATCTCAAAAAAAGGCTTCAGAGCTCCCAATTCCATGAGAGTTGTAGAGCTTTTGGTTCCCCTGGCGACGATTTCCTGCATGTACTCCTTTACCCTTGTTTGGTTGAGGCCAATTTGTGGATCGTATACTAGTTGTAGGAGAACATCTTTAGAGGTGTACTTTTCTATGCTCTACATATGCTTTCAGTGTTCGTCTATTACCTCGTCCATGCGTATGTTCAGCTTCTTGCTCACCTTTTTCATGCAGCAGACATAACCCTAAAAATCAAACAACCTAAGCACAGAAATAAAATCTCCAAGATTCAGCACACCATTGAGCACAAACAGTTCCTCAATCATCTCTTGGAACTCCTACGGCCCAATCCTATGACCAGCCTTCTCATCCAAGTACCTCTTCCTGAAAACCATGCAACTGATAATATTATTACTCAGCATCGACATTTCAACTGGTAGGTTGATTGGCCCACTGCGGTCGACATAAATTGCATAAATGGTGCATTTGACCTCCTCAACTCTAATATTCGCCAGCACCTCCAAACCTCTTCACACCGAAGAGCTCCGTCCAGAAAATCTTTAAATTATACATTATTAGAAAATATGGTCTGTGCAAGCTTGACATCATTTGGTCAGTCAAATGCCCTTTTATGTGAAGACTCCACTCTCTGTATACTTCGAATTATTCAAGGAGATCTTATTTTTCTTTGAAAATTTCTAGGAGCAAATGATAATTGTGGTTTAGGGTTCTAACGGCCTGAAATCTTTGCCCTAGATTTACCTAGGGCTTCCTACATTTTTCTTTTCAAAAACCTTTAATCAATTTTATCATGCCAACCTATTCCATGAAATGGCCAAAGTGTGCCAACACCTCTAATAGCAATGCTAGAGTTGTAGGGGCAACATTGAGATTTGTTGAAGATGGAAATCCCAATCACTACAATGTTGGCCTTGATGTGGTAATGCTAGAATTATGGTGACTACGTTGGCCATAGTTAGGAGAATGATAGGCAAACCCCCTAATAGTAGGCATAGGTGCTTCCAATGTAGTAAAGGTCATACCTCCCACAAAAACCATGGAAATGACAATTTTGGCATTCCAAAGGGCATTTTTTACCTTTTCAAGCCCAAAGATAGACATGGTAGGACCATTTTCATTCGAAAAATGAGGCTATAAAAACTAATGAAGCATTTTTCAACCCCAAAAGTTAAAGTATGTGAAACTGCATCTCATGGATTACAATCTTTACATTTTACAATGAAATTCCAACCTCAAGTTTCATGGGGTGAACATTACAAGGGCAAGAAGGCTTCAACATGCATTTTCTTGGTGGTGTTTCATTGGCCCCTCTTTGTTGATGTTTTGAGGATTGACCTAAAAGAGAACAAAAAAGAACACAAAACACCACTATAGGTCCATCACCAACATTTTCTTCCCACGCTTGATCTAATAGTGTCAAACCATGCCAAAGAGTGCGTGCGATGCTGAGATAAATGAGATGATATAGGCTAAAGGTTATGTTAGGTCATGCAGAAATAGTCATGAGGTTAACAATGATTTTTAAATGTTGATGTCATGGTTAAAGTTATGACATTGATACATTGCATGATCAATGAAGTCTTCACACTTCGTGCTTTCAAAGTGTTGATCACTTGGTAATGTTCTTGAGGAACCAACACTTTGCTCCAAGTTTCTTTGGCCATTAGGCTCTTCCCTTTGCATGTTTGAAGCTATTGGTTTGTCCTTTTGAGCTTCATCAGCCTTTCAACTTCTTGACAACATGCTTTTCCCTCCTTTTTTCTCAAGGTAAAACTTTGATTTGGTTTTGTTGCCAAGGTTGAGTTTGATTTGGTTTTCTCATTGAATGAGATGTATTACATCCAACAAACTTGATGGTAGAGCATGAAGATGGAGATGTCATAGGGACATAATGCATGAGTGTCAAAACATAATTCATCATTGTTATTCAACCTAAGGAGGCTTACAATTAGGCTACAAGGTTGGGCTTAAGGCATGACAATGGAAATGATGCGAAACAAGCACTCTTGGTATGACAAGATAAGCTAAACCAATCTCATGCATTAAGGTCACATGATAACTTGCTGCCATGATGAGTTACACCTTCATGATGAATTTTAGGCTCTATCCTATAAGCACAACTCCAAGAGGACAAGAAAACAAGACAAAGAAAAACATGTTGTTACAAGATAATACATAGGGCCATATGAGAAAACCACCAAACCAAGTTACCATGGGTCATTATTATTATAACATAGAGAGAGATTCATGCATTGTGCATTGTATTCACAAAGCTTTTTAGTTCATTCTTTATGCCAAATAGTGAGATGAAGAGAGAGGAAGAGAGCATGTAGGCTTGCTTGTTGTAGATCATCAGAGTCATCAACATTAGTCATTTGTTGCAACCTATCAACAATGTTAAATAACACTACAAGAAAACATGTGAGTGTTATATGTAATTAGGGTTATGTAATGGCTTCAATGTTACATAATAAGGGTTTGATGTTATCTTGAGCAAGTTTAGGTTCTATTGAGGAACTTGGTTTCAAGTTCTTTCTCCTCACCATCATGGTTTAGATGGAAACTTTGATCAAATAACCCTTCATGATGTCTCTGATTTTAAGGTCAATGGTAATTAGGCTACTTTGGGATGTTGAGGTTGTATTGTAGAACATTTTTGAGGCTTAAGGTTTGGGTATGTAAGGTCAACTTGGTCTAAAAACATCATGATAGGGATCCATTTAGGCTTTAATGTTGGTTGAACTTGCTTGCTTGTTCTCTTGGCTTAATCCTACATGACAACATAAGCACATCAAGTGGCACCTATGTGATAAAATGATTAAATAATGTCAAAGTAATGTAAAATACTTTAGTCATAATACATAAATGAGCCAAAATTCACTACATCAAAGGTCAAACAAGGTTTGAACATGGTCAACAAAAGTCATAAGGGGTAGGTTAAAGTAAACAAGGTGAAACAAAGGCCAAATGATGTATGATAGGATCAAATGAAGGCCAAAGGATGATCAAAACCTCATAAAATGGTATCAAATAAGGTCAAATAAGCTCTTAATGATGTCAAATGACATGAAATAATGTTAAATCATGCCAATTAAGGTCCAAGTGATGCCAAACAATGAAGGAATTTTGTCAAACATGGCCAAATGATGCAAAAATGATGACAATGATGGTCAAAAATGTAAAACAAGGTCACATCAAGTCACAACATAGTGAATCAAGGCCAAATTAGTCAAGGTGAGTAACATGGGGTAAAACATGTTGAATATGGATTAATTAGGGTTGGATTTTGTGAGTTTAGACCTTAGCAAGCCATGGTAAGAGGCTACAAGGTTGATAGGTGAGTTTGGACATCTAAGGAGGTTGTTTTGAGGCTATTTAAGGTTGAAAATAAGGCTTTTCTGGGCACAAATGCTAGACCCACAATGGACCGATGCTAGCTAGCATGGGTGAAGTAAGCTCTAGCATGGATAGGGTAGAAATGTGGCTTTCATGATTGACTATGATTAGCTTTCTGGTCTTGCTAGCTTGTATCTTCAATGCAATGCACCAAGGATGAAGATTTGTCAATTTTAATATTGAGTGAATCCTTTGGAAGCCATAAATGCAACTTGGAACTACCATCCACACTATGACTACGTTGGCTAGCATGGCCTGAGTGTGGATGCATGGAAAAAATTGACTTTATGATTTTTCTATGTTAAAATTTATGTTCTATGAACTTCCAAGGGTAATGTAGGGTCCCGAGAATTGGAGTGGGTAATTTTGATGTCAAAATATGCAAACAAAAGTGGGTTTTGGGGTCTTACTCCTCAAATCTATGCTAGCCAACATAGCTAGGGGTGGCCCTAGTGTGGATAGGCTATATTTGGTATTTTTATGAATAAAATAGGATTAAATTATATGTTTTTTTATGGTTTTGAAGTTGTATCCTTCCACAATCAAGCTCTAAGGACATTTGGTAAAGGTTATGCTAGTAAAACCCTTTTAGAGATCCAACTACACTAGAGCCACACTGGCCAACATGTAATTGGTATTCTTGAGCATAGTCACATTAAAAGTTTTATTCTTAGTAAGTTTTGAAGGAAACTTGAAAATTTATTGGGCCCCTAGTATCACTAGTATTCATGGTTTATGTTTAGACTTATCATTGTCAATGTTGATGGTGGTTTAAGTCTTGGCATGGTCATACCCCCTAGACTACACTAGCTAGCATAGTTCCATCATGCATGAGGAGGTATGATGAGTTTTGTTTAGCATTTATTGACTCTATTTCTAGGGTTTAATAGTTCTTAAAGGCTCCAGGAAGGTCCTAGGATTGAAATTAGTCATTTTGAAGTTATAATTTGCAACCAAGAGTGGATCTTAGGGCCTTATCCCCAAAATCAATCCTCGCTAGTGTGATTGGAGATGGCCCCAACATGGATAAGTAAAATTTGACATTTCTATGATCAAAATGAGGCCAAATCATAGTTGGTTACAAGTTTTTAAGGTTCTAGGATTTTAGAATCTATTTCTCGGCCATTTGGAGTGCTAGGTTGTTCACAAAATTGGTTTGAAACCTCTTCCATACTAAAGCCACACTAGGTAGCATAGCTTTGGCCCCCTTTAGTGTGGATGAGAAAAATATGATATTTTATGGTTAAAAATAGGATAAAATATAGTTGATTGCAAGGTCTTGAGGTTCTAGGCTTTCTTAGTCAAATGTTAGGCTATTTGATGTGTTGTGGAATTGGCAAAATTGGTAATAAACCTCACCCATGCTAGAGCCACACTGGCCAGCATGGTTGTAGCCTTCCTCAACATGGGTGAACTTGGGATTTTTCTTTTGGTAGGTTTTGGTGTGGAATTGACCAAGTTATTGAGTTCTTGGGGTTGATCAAACCAATGGCCAAGGTTTAACCTTAAAATTATCAATTTTAAAGGCCTTTTGATAGTTTGTGTGGTCATCCCCCCTTAGGCTATGTTGGCTAGCATAGCTATAGTATGGATGATAGGGGGATGATATATTGTTGTCATTTTGACTTAGTTTCTAAGGTTAGGTAGTCTTTAGAGGCTCTAGTAGGATTCTAGGGTCAAAGGGATGAGATTTGAGGTCTTTTTGGTTCATTTATGGATTTTTAGGGGTTACCCTCAAAGTACCCATGCTGGCCAGTGTAGGTGAGGCCTTCCCTAGTGTAGAAAGATGTTTTATGGTGTAATTTGACTAATTTTTAGTTGGTTTTTTGGTTGCGAAAGACTTTGGAAAGGTTTAGAGGCCATGAAGTATTAATTTAGAGGTTATTTTGGTATTTTATGGTTACACCCCATCTAACCATGCTAGGAACATGTTGGCTAGCATGGTTGGAGTGCCCCCCCCAACATGGCTCCACTAAAATCCATGGTTTTTACCACTTTTTATTGGGTTTGACTAAGTTTTAGAGCTACTAGAGGGTTCTACTAGGGTTTTAGGATTTATGCAATTATTCCAAAGTCGAATTGAGGTTTGATTAATGTTTGGAAGTACTATCTACCTAGAGAAATGTTGGCCAGTGTGGATGGAGTTTTAGCTAGCATTATTGCCCAAACTAGTATGTTTCATTATGGGTTTTTTCCTCTCTCAGGGCTTGATACTTGCTAATATTGACATCCAACTTCCAATTTTGGTATGGGGTTTCTTGGTTTTAATGTGTTATGATAGGGATGGTTGGACCCATGTTAGATCCATGCTGACCAACATTGATGAGGTGTGTTTTAAGTTTAAAAACGCATCCTAATGCTTCATGGAAGTTAAACTCTAGCTTAGATGGAACTTGGGTTGTAAACACCGTTACTTAGGAGGTGCCTAATGGAGACCATCCAAATTTAAATGGTGTTCTTGGTTCAATTTTCACCATCCCAGAATAGCTATAACTTTCCCTCTTTTGCATTATCAATTCACTATGAGTTTAATGACTAAATTGGGTAAGTGGTTTGTGAAGAAGGCACATAGGTTTGGAATGGTTTTCATTTGTAAATTTTTCAAAAATCACCTTACCAAAATCATTTTCTCAAGGAAGTGCATAGGTGGAGAGATCTTGCAATAATCTTTGCTTCTACTTTTCTAGTTCTTAGCATTGCTTGCTATTCTTCCTTAAGGAGTAGCATTCTTGTCCTAAGTTTAAATATTTTTAGAGGTTTTCAACACTATTTGTTATAATTTTGAAGAGGAGGGTAGCCACAAGCAAGAATCTTGCTTTGGAGGATGATGATGTTATGGCCATTAGGCTCTCACACCTGCCACATCCTCTGTTAGGGGAACGACCTTCCTCCATTACTACCAGGTACACATTCTTAACTAGTTCTTTTGGATATGTTTTGCAATTTTCTTGCCTAGGGCTTGGGCATTTTGGATTGTCTCTATTTGTGTGTGGCATGAAATTGAATTTCATTGAAATCCCACACTTTATTTTGGCCATGTTTATGAGTTTTTAAAATTTCTTTTGTTTTGGGACTAGTTTATGCTAAATTATAAATTTTGTTCCGGTCTTTTCTATGTGTTTTTTTGTAATTTTCCCACTAAAAGGAAACACCATATTTGTATTTTTTTGGTATGAAAATAGCTAATATTTTGTGGTTTTTGACATTATGGGGTTGTAGCATGTTTCTCAATGGTCAAAATGGTGGTTGAACGACTAGATTCTGACTTACAGTGAACTTTTTATAAATGTTTTCATAAGCCACTTCATAAGGGTTTTTAGTTTTTTGTTGTTTTTTCATGCCATTTTGATAATTTTTCATGTAAAAATGGCTAATATTTTTTAGTTTCTTTGGTTTTGAATTTATAATCTATTGTTCACTAGTTCAAATGGTAGTGGAATCACTAAATTATGGTTCAGGGTTATTTTTCTATGAATTTCTTTGTGAACCAGTGCATAATGAAATTTTTGGTTTCCATGGCCTTTCCCCTATGAAAATGGGTAAATTTTAGCCAATGTCCAAGGTTCTTGGGGATTCTTATAGGTGTTAGGGAGGTTTTGATGTTAGGTTTAATATTTTTTAAAAAAATTTCATAGTTTTTCTAGTGCTAGTTCTATAGTTGTTTCTATCTAGATTGGATTTTTTCTTTAAAATTTTAGAATTGAGTTTAGACTAGTTTGAAAAATTTTCCTAACCTTGTAACGATAGTACTTGCATGGGATTTGTTATTACTTAATGTGTTATTTCATTACCCAGTCTCAAAAAAATATTCAGTAAAAAAGTATCATTTTTTTAGTTGATATTAATTACCCTGTATAGTTGCAATCCGAACTGCTGGAACTACAAACCCCATAGACTACATGGATAGCTTTGGTCTATTTCTTGTATTTTTTTGTGAGAATGTCAAAAACCCCTAAGGTCATTTACATGTTGTATTTTGGTTATTGCAAGCTCTAGGTGATAGTAGTGGCCTCAATGACAACGATGTTGGTGTTGACTTTCTACCACCTACAGTTACACCTTAGTACCATCTATTGATTATTTCTTTGGCTATTTTATTTATTTTTGTTCTTATGGCTACTTCTAGTTGTTGTTATTTGTGAAACATGTATTATTTTTTATTATTATTGCTACATAGTGTAGCTATGGTTTTTGGACATTTGATTTATGTTTATTGATTATTTATTTGGCTATTTTATTTATTTTTGTTCTTATGGCTACTTCTTGTTGTTATTATTTGTGAGACATGTATTATTTTTTATTATTATTGCTACATAGTGTATCTATGGTTTTTGGAAATTTGATTTATGTTTTTTTGTTATTGTTGATTGGATTGGTGTCACATAGTGTGATCATGGCTATTAGTTAATGGAAATTTTAATTCTTATTATTTATTTAAAGTTTTAGTATTTTTATATATGTTCTAGCACTTTTGATTTCATGCATACTATATGTTTTACATTTTGGTCATGATGCTATGTTGGCTAGAACACATAATTATAAGGCTATAGTTGGTAAGGTAAAATGTAAATTAACTAGGCATGACATAATGGCTATAAATAGGTCATAAACATATTGTCGATTTTAGGCCATTGTAGGTGAATAGTTTAAGACCTTAGCAAGTCATGATGTTGTTAATTTTAGGCCTTAGTAGGTCATGATGTTGCTAGTTTTAGGCCTTAGTGGACCGAGGTCCATACGTACTTAGAAATTATGGAACAATATGAAAAGGGTGTATAAGGATAAAAAAAACCATGTAATATGGTATAAGGTTACATATATGAACAAGCTTTTGTTAGCAAAAGAAGGGATAATATATCTGCCATGCATTTGTTACTTAATCTTTATTAAAGTAAATGGTTTCCTTTGTATGATCACATTCTCATCATGTTGCTTGTTTGTCATGGTAATTAGTAGGTGTTTTCATTGAACATTTAGTATTATAGATTTGGTGTTATTGGCATCATTACTTTTCTTATTGTTATTGGCCCCAATTTGAGTGTTAGGAGTTTCCTCTTGGAACTCCACCTCCAAACCTCGGTTGATGCTAACATAGTTAACCGAAGGTAGTGACAAATTGTCTCCACAAATGAAAATTTCACTTCCCTCATAGGGAAAGTGAATCTCTTGATGTATAGGGATGAGACCACATAAAGCTTAGCTAACCATGGCCTTCCTAAGATCAAGTTGAAGCTAGGTATCTTTTCAACCACTAGGAAGTTGATAGATGTAGGGAATTGCTCACTGGCCATGAAATCCAAGGAGATGGAACCTTGCACTGCTACTCATATCTCATTAAATGACTTGAGTGCTAAGGTAGTGATTTCTCGGATGTTCTTGGTTAATCCTAGCTTGTTAACAATAGAAAATGGTACCATGTTAGTTGTTGCTCCATCATCTACATGAACATAATGAGCCTTGTACCTACCAACACATATAGTAATAAGAAGAGAAGAATATATCATTTCCTCATTTTGAGAGTCAATCTTCACTTCACTGTCAAGAAATTTGAGCATGGATTGATGTCCATTTTGTCTAAGTGAAGCTTGCTCAACAATAGAGTGGATTGATTCTTTGTTCGCAAGTATGTCTCTACTCATAGGAATAGAAGTCAACACTTGAGCTAGTGCATCCCTATGGGCAGAAGAGATCATGACCAAGTCATACAAGTTTAGTGATGTGTTCTTTTGTTTGAGGAATTGTTTGGCTTATTCCATTGTTCCAAGGAGGCTCTTTCCCTTAGCATGTGACCTTTCAACCTTAGTAATTTTAATTTCCTCCATTTTTTTAGAGTTTTTGGCTTTGAGTTTGATGTATGTGCCTTGGCCCTTTGTCCATAGGTGTAGCTTATTTTCAAGCCCTTTGTTGTCAGTTACCTTCAGTGGGCTTCATTGTTGATTTGAAGATAGGTTGGTTTAGTCACTGTTGAATGATGATTTCTTTCTTACCTATGAGTTGTAGGCCACTATTGGTAGGCCTTGGTTATGATTTGTCATGATTTTACTTGTTGAAGATGGAGGGGCCTGAATAACAAATGGTTTCCTAGGCATTGGAGAATTGGTAAGTCATGGTTTGGATTGCTAAGTTGATGCCACTAAAGGGGGAAAATGTATGATGAAAGAATTCTTAGGAGCTAAAGGAGGTGGTACTTTTTTGAAGAAGGTTTCTTTAGGCTTTGTGTTTTTGGGTTGTCATGTCTCTTTGATGAAAAAAAATTTTCTAGAAGGATTAGACCATTTAGCTTTTGTGAATGAGGCTACACTGTAGGAATTGTTATTAGTGTTTGAAGATTTGGACTTATTCAATACCAACTCTCCATAGTCAATCATCTTCTAGAGGTCATCCTTTAATTTTAGGCAAAAATTATTGTCAGAACTAGCCTTTTAATGATAATGGAAAAACCTATCTAGTCTAAAGTACTTTGGTAGCTTCGAATCATCTTTGATCACTATCATTGGATCTCTAGTTATGTCACAAAGATGATCATGCCTCTTATGAGNCATTGGATCTCTAGTTATGTCACAAAGATGATCATGCCTCTTATGAACATCCTCAAAAAATTATTTATGTTGTATATGGTTGTCTTTAAGAAACTATTATAAAAGCTTAGAGGGTTTCATAGGTAACCTTATGTACTTAGACCTATACTTCCATCCAAATTTTGATACTGATTGATTTGGAGCATAGGAAGTGGATCGTTGTGACGAGTCAAAAGATGTGTTGCATGGAGGTGATCCCTATCTTTCCCCTTGTTTTGACTCCTTAGATACTACAACTATGGTTTTATGTTCTTGTTTAGTTTTATTGCCATCCCTCCTTGTGTGTTCATTTTTATAGGCCACATAAACTAGATCATTGCATTCTTTAGCTACCTCCTCAATGTGCTTAGTTTGTGAGAAGGCTTGGCTTAGTGACTGGGGCTCTAAGTAATAAATATTTAACTTGATAAAGTCATTTACTACTCCTTTGTAGATGGCCAAGAGGTGAGGTTTAGAGGTAGGCTCTAGAATCTCATTAAGCATTGAATTCCACCTTTGAATGAGCCTTTTAACTAGTTCAAGTGATCGCTACTTCACCTTCATTAGTTAATCGAATGTGGAATTTGACTTCATGTTGTATCTAAAGTAGTTGAAAAATTAGTTGATTAGGTTTCTAAGAAAAGAGACTAAACCTCTAGAAAAGGTTTGGTACCAATCTAAGGCCTTTTCTTTGAGGGACATGGGAAAAATCTATAATATTGTATGAGCTCAAGCTTGCAAAAAGAGACACTTAGACTAAAAGGTAACTAGATGTGTGTTGGGATCCCCTTCACAATTGTATTTGGTGAAGTTTGTTATGGGAATATCCATAGGTAAGGTTATTTGAGGAATCATAGGACTTATAGGATCATCTTTAAAAAGTCTAGAACCTTGGCTATTTGAGTTGTGTTGGCCTTGAGTTTCTGTAGCTCTTCAGTAAGGTCTTGGATCATTTGAAAGGCTTGATGCAAGTCTTGGGGCATCCCTGTCGGTTGTGGTATTTGTGTTAATAGTTGAGGAGGGATTTGTGAGTCATGAAGTTGTACAATTAACACTGACATAGATGGAAGAGGTTGAGTGACCATTGTTGCAAGTGGGTTGAACAAGGAGAATGAGTTTTGGATTGGAATATGTGGTATGAAGGGATCAAAGGAATTATGAGAGGTTTGCATTGCTTGTGGCCCCAATGAGGGTACTTCTAATATGATAAAGGGAGATAGTGAGATAGACATCATCAAGGCTAGGTGAGCAAAGTGAGGTTGTGTGGAAAAGGGCATTGATGAGAACAAGGAAGTAGACTAAGGTAAGAATTGTGCCTAATGTGTAGCGATGATGGGCATAAACCCAAGCATAGTAGGATGAACAAGAGGGGAATTCGACTAAGGGACTTGTCCCACTGATGAGGTAGGTAATGTGGAGTTGGAAGTAGTTGTTCGGGAAGCCAATTGTTGGAAAAGGCTCCCAATGAAGGTGTTTGGTTCTGATTTGGCCTCAAACTCATTGTTCTCTTCTAAGAAATCCTTTAAGATAATTTCCTCACTAAACTTGTCAACCTCTATGAGTTATATGAGCATTTGTCCATATAAGTTAGTAAGGGGGATTTGGTCATAAGGATATAGGATGCATTCTTTCCGATGTTGGTGTATAATTTTGAATTGACACTTAATGTTAGATTTGAAGCATGTTATCAAGAGACTAGCTTGCATCTTCACATAAATGAAGTTGTAGTACTTATTATTAACAACTGTGAAGTCTAGGTTCTTACTCTTTTGTCACGGTGATTATCTTTGTTATATGACTATGGGGTTTTTTGGGTGATAGACATGAATTGCATCTTGGCTTGAGGCCATGTATGCAAATTCTAGTGGTAGAATGGTTGATTTGTGAAAGGGAATTAATTGGCACTTGATGAATCATGGTTTTTAGGGATTGCATATACTAGGCCTCGTATACGTGGCCCCGTATACTAGGCCCCATATATGCAGCCCGCTTTACCCAGCTTCTATTTTAGCCTATAAATAAGTGGCCCTCCGCCACACCTAGGCATCTTTTGGGTCAATTGTAGTGAAGCTCTTGTAGTTTGTTTCCACAAGCATTAGAATATTTTCCCAAGTGCATGTCCGCAGTGTGATGCTTGTAATTGTACGGAACCTTTATTTGAGTCTAACGTACATGGACACGTACATGATCGGCAATAAAGATCGAGATTACTTCATCATTGTAGCATTCACTTAGTTTTAATTATTTAATTGTTATCATTAATTATTATTTTTATTTATTGTTTTCTTAGTTAATATTTCTTTACCATTATTTACTATTCTTGTTGTTAACTGTGGAATGAGTCTGACTTAATCACAAGCATTTAAGTGTGACTACTTGGTAACCCAGTAGCATACCTAGGATCTACGCTTGGTAATCCCAATAGTAGTTGTGCACAAGGTTCAAGATGTGTACGGATGATTAAGGAATGGATGCTCATCGCACTTAGGTTAGTTTAGACTTCATTTCCTATTACTCATTAGTTTAATCAATATTATTTTCCATTGTCTCTAGGAGTAGCACTAATTTAGGATCACATCATACACCTCACTCTGGACTAAACCAGATGTGACAAAGAAAATACTAGTCTAGGTGGGAAGACAATGAACTGTGATCGACATGTAATTATCTAGATACCACAACTAGCCTATCCATGGAGTTCAACCGGATTGTGCATGAACGCTCGTATTCGTATGGTTGAGTGTAGGGGTACCTAGCCACTCATCATTGGCACCGTTGCCGAGGATGGTGCTAGTTATTTAGATTAGTTACATCATACAAGATCACTGTAACAAAGCCTTGATGATATATCTTTCAGAAAAATAATAATAATAATTGTAATTAAATCACACATAAATTTACAACCATGTCTCTCCTACAAGACTATAATAATTCCACATCTAGTGAGGCAATTCATTGGAGAAAAAATGAATATTATGACAATGAAGATTGGAGTACACAACCTGAGGTGGGGCTTTCTTATAAACATAAATGAAGACAAAATTGTCCCAATGCATGAAAGCATAACATACCTAGTGATGATGAACCCCTACTGGCCACTACAAGCTTAACAGAAATACAAGAGGCTATTCAAATAGCCCGCAGGCATCGTAAGGAAAGTAGTCTACCCATGCTTGATTTAAACAACTTTCCCAAGTTTTTAGGAGGCTATGATTCAGATTCGCAACAACATTTACAAGCCTTCTACGATGCCTGTACATGGAAAAATATTAATAATGGGTGGAAAAAAATTAAGCTCTTTCCTCTGACACTCATGAACCAAGCAAAAGTATGGTATAGGTTGTTAAAACAAAAATCAATTTGATGTTGGTCGACAATGGTAGAACTTTTCAACAAAAGATATCAAACCTATGTGAGAGTGTCAGCCTTGAGGAGACAAATCCAAGAATGGAAATAAGTGCAACATGAACCCTTGGAAATGGCCTTAGAAAGATATTATGCACGGTTAAACAACTGCCCAGGCCATGGGTTCTCCGAGGAGAGGCTAATGTACCATATCATAGATGGGCTCCGTAATGAAACTACGCCCAAGGTCAACTAAATGAGCTATGAACCCATCAACTCCAAGAGCTTATTAAGAAGATAGAAAAATAAGAAGGAGAAATAGCCAAATGGGAGAATGTTGAAAGTTCTCAATAGGGCCAAAATCTTAACTCAACAAGGGTCCATAATCTTGAAGAGGAGAAATTAACTCACTTCGAGGAAGTGGAATCATCTTTGCCAATCCTAAAATCACTAGATGAAATTGAGGCAAAGATCAATAAGATGATAGACTGGGTACATGAAATATGTGGAGAATATGCCAACATTATTAGAGGAAAAACTATGCCAAATCGAGAAATAGGATAGGACACCATACGACAATCGAAACAAAGGGTAGAAGATAATAAGGATAAGAACTCAACTGCCAATCATATGTATCAATGTAATATTTTCTTGTACAATCACCCCAATGGTCAATGTCCAATATTTTCATATTTATATGAGCATTGGAGAGGAATGTTACATCCAGAGTTCATACAAAAATACTGTGTCCAACCACAGTGGCAAAAACCTCAGTTGTGGGGGAGGCCACCGCCAACTGGACCATACCCTTCGTATGTCCTAGCACCAAATGCTTATTATGTTCAACACCCTATTTCTCTAATAAGATCAGCATCCTCTACCTCACCTCATCATTATCATTCTTCTAAATACTATCCATCCATGTCCTCTCCAACAAAATCCCCACCTCATGTGCCTTACACTTCTCCTTAACCTCAATATTCTCATAATTCACCCCCTTCTACATCACCGCTAGCTATGCCAGAAGATTTTGCACCACAGGACCAACCTACAAATGTTACTTGTGCTACTACTATCAATAGTAGTGGAGGTCCTCCACAACATTGAAGGCATCCCTTCTTTAGAAGTGACCATCAAAAGGGACACCACAGTTCAAAAACCATTGCATCTGCCAACTCAACACAAATCCAACACTGTGGTGCATCTTCCTTTTCAAACCCAATGCCTCATGCTACGTTATCAAGGCCACCACTCAATACTCCAACAACCATGGGGCCTAATGAATATTGCCACATGGGGAGATATGTTGATCCTTGCATACCATCTTACGGTCACAAGTACCATAGTGGGCTAACTTCTTATAAATTAACCACATCTTATAACTTGTCCCACTATGTCAACTCTAATCAAGTGTGTGAACCCCAATGGGGTAAGTATGACTAGCTCCCAATATTTTCAACATGAAAGGATCCCCACCTTCCATTTATTAATTCTAGACATGCTCAACCATTTAGTTATGGGGGGTATCCTCCATTCTAACAACACAAAATTAATAAATGTTTTTCTTGTTTCTTTAATTTTTCAACTTTTTGTTTTCCATTTTTTCACCTTTTAATTTATTGTTTTATCCTTTTGTCTTTTTATCTTTTTATGAGTAATCTCCTCTACAAATAAAACACTCATGTGACTCATNATTTGTAGGTGCTATCATGCAGCTTGTTTGTACTAAGATCCTTGTAGATCTAATAGAAAATGGGAGTAAGAGTATTAAAGGCACCAAAGAAAGATGAGCTTTTCAAAAAATCAAAAAAAGAAAGAAATAAGAGAGTGTGCCAAAGCGGCCAAACAAAAAGTATGCCGCAAAGAAGTTCCAAGTTACTTCTCCCTTGAACAAAACGCCAAGTGATCATATGCCTTGCTATCATGGTGCTCTTATGGTTGTCCATCATTGGATGAAATGATATGATGTCACTAATCAGAGGAATGGACTTGGTCTTGATTTTGGAATGATAGGCTAATGACACATTAATCATGCCCTACACTCAAGTTTCATTGTGCCTTGAGTCAGTTACCTCACATTCCAATCTCTGCAATCCCTTCTCCAGTTCATTCCATCTCGTTGTTCATGTATTTGTGACTCGTGTCATGTACAGCATTGAATTCATACCTCATCATAGTGGTATCAACATGTATGTGTTTTGTTGCATCTTTATAGATTACATTTAACCCTTCTAGTGCCTACGGACATCCTAAGGTGTGGTTACGTAAGGGCATATAGGTTGGAACCTGCTTTGGGGAGGACCCACATGCGTGAATTTTGTAATTTGTACTTGTTACACACCACCACATCATCTTATACCCTCTGAGTACTTCATTTCCAAATCTATTCTTTTCATTGTCATCATTTTATCAAACGTTCCTCAAAACCAGGTCCGACATTAAACTTTTAGGGCAACTTCCTTGAAAAATTTCTAACTCTGAAATCACACTTAGTAAATAATTCAGTATTATTAAAGGCAATGAGTAAGGTATGAAATCATTGAAATTTTCTTCAATAACCTTACTAATAATCAATCTTTGTGTGATTATAGATGGCCCCTAAAAGAAGACAACAAGGAGGACCTTCTCAATGTGCAGCTGAATGACCTGGGGAGGCAGAGGCCAAGGACCTCATGCAAAACATGCAGAGTAGAAGGCACAATCATTCAGCATCCATCATGAAACTTCTATTACTACATAATACATCCAAGAAAAAGGAGGAGAGGTCAGGGCTAGAGTGTATGAAGAGGAACAATGGCTATCAGTGGCATGCATGTTAAGGCCAATCATGTGTTCCCGCAGCTGTTGTGCCCATGAAAAATGCCAACCTCATCAAACATTGGAACATTAGCATGAACGGCTTGTAATCCTCAAATAGATGAGGAGCAATGTTAGGTGCTTCTTCAATGATATCAATCTTAGAAGCCTAGCATGTGGAACAAAGAAAAGGCACCCATGGAGGAGCCACCGCTACTAGGAACCCCATGAGTTCCACAAGTTTTGTCTTTTGTGTCTGTGTCCAAATTTTGTTTAATTCTCCACTGTGGCATGAATAAATTCCTAGTCAGTCAATAATCTCATACCCATCCACTATGTATTCAATTGAGCTTATTCCTCACTTTCTTTGACTTGAGGATGAGTTGTTATTCAGTTGTGGGGGTATGATGAATCATGATTTTCAGGGATTGCATATACTAGGCCCCGTATACACAACCCCCTTTACCCAACGTCTATTCTAGCCTATAAATAAGTGGCCCTCCACCACACCTAGGCATCTTTTGGATCAATTGTAGTGAAGATCTTGCAGTTTGTTTCCACAAGAGTTAGAATATTTTCCCAAGTGCATGCTCGCAATGTGATGCTTGTAATTGTATGGAACCTTTATTCGAGTGTGATGTACTTGGACATGTACATGATCGGCAATAAAGATCGAGATTACTTCATCATTGCAGCATTCACTTAGTTTTAATTATTTAATTGTTATCATTAATTATTATTATTATTTATTGTTTTCTTAGTTGATATTTCTTTACCATCATTTACTATTCTTGTTGTTAACTACGGAATGAGTACGACTTAATCACA
>MNCI01001758.1:0-47094 GCA_015680685.1 Gnetum montanum | reverse complement strand
AGGATCACATCATACGCCTCACTCTGGACTAAACTAGACGTGACAAAGAAAATACTAGTCTAGGTGGGAAGAGAGTGAACTACAATCAATGTGTAACTATCTAGATACCACAACTAGCCTATCCACAGAGTTCGACCAGATTGTGCATGAACACTTGTATTTGTATGGTTGAGTGTAGGGGTACCTAGCTGCTCATCAGCACTAATAAAACTATATTGGACTACCAAAAATCAAGCTAGGCTTTGAAAAACTAAGTTGTAGATGTGAAAATTAAAATGTGAAAAAAATGATTATTGGTAATATGTTGAGTTTTGGAAAGATACGTTGGTAATTTTCCAAAAATAGCTAGGTATTATAAAAGGCAAGTTTGTTTTTCCTTGTTTAAAAGTATGTTAGCATGTTTCCCCTTATGGAAAAACTAAACTGGGTAGTTTGGTAAAAGAAGAAAGATGGTAGTGTTTGATTTAATTTTTAATTAATTAAACAAAAATTATAGCAAGTAGAATTTTGTAAGGTTTAAAAGGGATATGGCTATAAAAAATGTTGTAAGGTGTAGTGCAAATTGTAGTGACAAGGGGTATGCCTTGCACTTGAGAAAAATACAACAATTTTGATGTTGGAACAACCAACTATGCTAGCTTTACCAATAAAGGCTATGCTAGAGGAGGGGAAAGAGGATAAGGTATAAACAATTATCTCACCCACTTGCACTACATTATGGTTCCCCCTCTTGCCCAGAAATGATGTTTGTTTTTTTGAAAAAGTGGATGTAAAATTTTGTGTTTTTCAAAGAGCTACAGTAGACCTTAAAGAAAGTAATGCTAGCTTTGTCACAAAATTTCACAGTAGGGAAGTATAGGTGGTTAGAGTAGAGCAATGCTGGCCTTTGAAGCATATAAAGGTAAGTTTAACTATCAACCATGCTGGCTTTGAAAAGTCCAGCAACTACTATGAAAATTTTATAAAATCCCAAATCACTTGCAACCCCTACACTGGGTTTTAATTGTAGGAAAATGGGCAACAACATTGGTTTTTCTTAGCAAAAATTTTAATGTAAATTTTTAGGGTTCAAACTGGTCAAAGAAAAAAAGAAAAAAATATTTCAAAAAAGGAAAAGTAGGATTTGGTTAAGAGCTTGGGCAAAGTCCCTCCACCTGATAAATCCAGTGACCAGAAAATCAAAAATCATAGGCACAAAATAGTTTTGACCTTGGATCCCAAGGACCTATGTGAAAGAGGATCCGAGGCACCCTAGACAATTTGACCAATCACCCAAGGACTTGAAGAGTGTAAACAAGGGTAAAATAGTGATAAAAAGTAATGCAAATCTAATGTACAATAATGTGCATAATAAAAAATTTTGATAACTTGCATAGCAAATGAACTATGGAATTTATTACAATGAAAATATTATGAATAAATAGAGTTTGAAAAGTATACAAGTAGTGCTTGGGGGCATGAGGGATTTGCCTTGATGTAGCTTGAAGCCTATGAAGCTTGTAGTTTCATACATCATAGTTAACTCCACACTCCAAATACTTCTCAACTCCCAAAACTAAAACACCTCATAGGTTTCTCCCACAGATCTACATCACTGGTTACAAAGAGGTAAGGTATGTGAAGGACTTTTTTGACAAAGGAGGGTACTATATCGGGAGTCTTGATGCCCAAGTAGCCCAACATTACTTCAAAATATCTCACATAAGCCTCAAGGTTATAAATGGTCTAAAATAACTTCAAGTTCCATTTTCAAGAATTTTCTTCAAAATATTTTTGTTTGCTCTAAGTTCAAAAAACCTAGGAATTCAAAAGGGGTGGAACCTTTTCATAATTTTTGGAGTTGGTTTATATAGGTTATAGAATTGCTGAATTTTGGCTGTAAACTTTTTCCATGATTTCTAACTAATTGATGTCACATGCAGGTATGGCAGGTGTTTGATTCTAGCATATCTACTATTTGTGGTAAGTTTTGACACCCCACAAGGCACCAAAACCATTGTAGTTACTAAAAATAGTAAATGGACTTTTCATCCACACTAGCTTCTTCCATCCACGTTGACCTTCTAGTAGCAATGCTAGAGTTGTAGGGGCAATGTTGAGATTTACTAAAGATGGAAACCCCAACCATTCTAATGTTGGCCTTGATGTGGCAACACTAGCCTTATGGTGACTATGTCGACCATAGTTGAAGGAATGACAGTTGAACCCCACAACACTAGGCATAGGTGCTTCTAGCATAGCAAAGGTCATACCCCCTACAAAACCCATGAAAATGCCAATTTGGAAAGTCCAAAAGGCATTTTTGACCTTCCTAAGCCCAAATATAGACATGGTAGGACCCCACTTGGGTAGTGAGGCTATAACAACTTATGAAGCATTTTTCAACCCCCAAAGTTAAATTATGTGAAATTGCATCTCATGGGTTACAATCTTCACATTTTACAATGAAATTCCAGCATTGAGTTTCATGGGGTGAAGTTTACAAGGCCAAGAAGACTTCAACATGAGTTTTCTTGGTGGTGTTTCAACTAACATGGTAGAACTAATCTAAAATCTCTTTATAGAAATACTTTTTGGTTATACATACTTTCCTCCATTTACTAACATGGATTACAGAGCTATTTTAGGGCTCACTTATAGAACTAACTTGTATTACTACTTTTTAATTCTATTAAAATTTCATAGTTCTACAAGCTAACATGGCATGTAGAGCTAACTGGTCCTTTGGTTAAATAATTTTCCTTTACTTCATAAATTTAATTAAGCTAATGTAGTTACTATAACTAATTTAAGAGCTCTTTGTAGAACCAATATTTGATTCTATGAATCCATTCTAACTCCACAAGATGACATAGCTCATTAATATTAAACTAATTTCTCTAATTCATTCATTCTATAAAGCTTTTATAATAAATTTTTAACTTAGTGATCTATGATTAATTATTTGCATTAATGTTGATCCTATTTTAAGCTAAAACCAATTCTTTTAGCTTCACAAATCTATTTTTATTAATCTAAAAGATAAGAAGGAATAATATTTTAGATTTTATTTTCCCCCATGATCTTTTTATATGGAGTTGATTAATATGTTCTTGATTATCTAATGTTGTATTATAGTGTATTATATAATCAAATATAGCTCAAAATCTTGGCTTTTCATGTCAATTTTTTAAAAATTGATGAGCAAGCTAATGTGTTTAGCTACCAAATATTTTTTGAGCTATTCCCATACTTAATATTTCCATTATTTCTAAGATCCTTATTAAAATAAGCTAAATCTTTTAGCATTTCCATAGAGTTGCTACTCTTGTATGCTTCAATATGGGATTTTTTTTCTTTCTTTGTATATTTGCATATAGCTTATGGGCTAGAATCCAATATAAATTCATTAAAAATACTTTTTTTAATGTTAATGAGAGTAGACATTTACATAGCATGAGAAATTCATTCTAGCCATACTGATGAATCGTGTTTTACATGAGCTTCGATATTGGAGCGGCTGCGATATCAAGTACACGATATTGGGTAGGTGATATTGTGGCCCAAGATGTGATATTGTACATTTCATATCGTAGGGTTACTTCCAAGTCTATAAATACAACACCTGAGTGCATGATTGGATAGTTTTTAAAGTTAGGTAGCGAAACTCTTGTAGTTTGTCCATTTAAGATTTAGAATATTTTCCAAGTGACTGCAATAGGAGGTCTAAGTGTAATTGGATCTTTATTTAAGGATTGATGTACCTAAACATACCATTGTGTTGGCAATAAAGACGAGCTCTTTGATTCATCCTTGCAGCACTTGTGACTTTCTTTCTTTATGCATTTATATATCATGCTTTCATGTAGTTTACATTTAATGTTATTCATTTAGTACTTAGTTTTGATTAATCAAGAAATTAATTAAAATACATAAGCACGACCCCTTTGAACATACATGTGACACTTGGTAGCTCAGAAATGGTTAGCATTATACAACCCAACAATGTTACTCAAAGTTCACAATGTGTTTGGAAAGTGGGGACAGTTACTTGTGTTAGGCTAGATTAGGCAATAGTTTACATAGCACTTAATTACTCTCACTTTTATTTTTGTTTTAGGTGATCAAATTAATAAAACACAAAATAATAAAAATCTTATGCCTCACTTTGGAATAAACCATACATGACAAAGCTACTACTAGTCCAAGTCGGAAGACAATAAATTGTGATCAATGTATAATTGTGTAGGTGCTACAACTATTTCATCTATGGAGTTTGAAAGGATTGCATGTACATGCTTGTATTCATATGGTTGAGCATAGGGGTACGTCGCCACTCATCATTGGAGCCATTGCCGAGGATGGTGCTAGTTATCTAGATTAGCTATATTATACAAGATCACTATAAAAGGGTATTAATGATATATCTTTAAAAAAGTATTCAAACACACACCATGAATCAACAACAATGTCTCACTCATGTGGAAATGATTATGAACTACATAGTGCAACTATTCATTGGAGAACTAACAAATTATACAATGAAAAGGATTGGGGTGATCCATCTTATGAAGGGATTTTTCATGACCATGGCCACCCTAACAACAATTGAAGACTACATTCACCTAAGTTAGGAAATCTTAAAAGAGATGACATCAATCCTAAATTAGGGGAGGACTGAAGGCCTAAGACCTCCTCAATACTTAGAAATGATAAACCAAGGAACCATTATAGAAGACATGGCTATCCTACTAGTTCTTCCTTTTCATCTTCTGCCTCAACTTCAACATCTAGTTTTGACAAAGATGAATGTAGGAATAAAGATAGAGCTCCATGAAAGGGTCAAAGTAAAATCAAAAATCGAACCCACAGACATACTCAAGGTCATCAACATGAATACAAGTCCCATCATCACCATCAATTAAATAGATATGTTAATCACCACTTGTTTGATGATGATCATAAACCCCTCTTAGTCCCTAAAAGCCTAATGCACATTACAGAGGCTGTTAAGATATCTCATAGGCATCATAGGAAGAGTTGACTACCTAAGCTTGACCTGAATAATATTTCAAAATTTTCAGGGGGCTATGATTTAGATCCACAACATCATTTACAAGCCTTCCATGATGCTTGTGTGCTCAACAATGTAAATAGTAAATGGAAAAAGCTTAAGCTCTTTCCTAGGACACTAATCGATAAAGAAAAAATGTGGTATAGATCATTGGAATCAAACTTGATTAGACAATGGTCAACCATGCTAGAAATTTTCACTAAAAGATACTATACTTATGTACAAGTGTCCACCTTGAGGAGAGAAATCCAAAGATGAAAAAAAGAACAACAAGAACCCTTGGACATGGCCTTAGATAGATACTATGCCCTACTAAATAAATTTTCAAGTCATAGGTTCTCTGAGAAAGAGCAAATACTCCACATTATAGATGGGATTAGCAATGAAACAAGGGTGAACCTTGGAAAGTATGCCCAAGGACAACTATATAAGCTCCAAGGTCACTAGGTCAAAGAACTAATAGAGCATCTGGTGAAAGAAGAGAGAGAATTATCTAAATGGGAGAATGCCAAAGCATTTGAGTAGGACCCAACTCTAGAAACAACAAGGGTCCAAAGCCACAATGAAAAGGAAACAATTAATTCTGAAAGAGTGATATGGTCCAAACCTTTGCCAATATAGAAATTAATAGATGAAATTGAGGCAAAGCATAATAAGATGACCACATGGGCAAATGAAAAAAGTGTGAACTTAGAAGACATTGTTAAGGAGAGGGTCATCCAAAATAAACCTAGCAATTAAAACAAATAGAGGGCATAGAAATAAAAAACAATTAGGGACACTATTCAGAAACCAAGGAGTATGGCTAAGGGTAATGAGGCCAAAGGCTCAACTACAGATAATGAGGATGGATGTGATGTCTGTTTATATGACCATCCAAATGGTTGTTGCCCAGTCTTATCACATCTATATGAGCATTGGGCAAGGAGGCTGCACCCAAAAGTTATACAAAGGTATCGATTTAGGTGCATCCCTATTCCACAAGGTAATTATGGACAACCCCATAACCCGTTATACTATCCTAGGGGGAACTATTACCAACCTTAACACTTTGCTCCACCGCAGTGGAAAAAATCATAGGCATGTGGAAGGCCACCATCTAGTCAGCCACATCCTTCCTATCCACCAAAACCAAATGCCTACTATGTCCAACATCCCATTTCTCCAACCAGTTCTAAATCCTCTACTTCCAATCACCGTTATCACTCTCCTGAGTACCATCGACCCATGTCTTCTCCTGAGGGATCACCACCTCATACTTCTCACACTCCTCATCACCCTTGGTATTCCCATCCTTCACCTTCTTCTACACCACCATCATATGCATTAGATGGTTCTACACCACCATGCCAACCAATTAATGTAACTTGTGTTTTTTTGATTAATGGAAGTAGGTTCCCTATGCAACATGGGAAGCATCCTTTCTTTAGGCATGATCGTAAGAAGAAGAATCATACTTCTAAATCTACTTCACCTTCTAAACCAGGCCAAGGAAAACCTGGTGCCACACCTTCCTTAGCCCCATCAATAGCCCCTGTCACCATACCCAGGCATCCACATCACATGCCAACATCCAGTGAATTCACCAATGTGAAGGGACACATAGATCCATGCATACTTCCATCTAGTCAAGGGTGTTATAGTGGGTCAAATTTCCATCATAATGTACACACATAATCTAACCTATCCCACTATGCTTTCTATAATCAAGTGTGTGATCAATGATTTCTCTACCTAGCCACCATACCACCAATAGACACCTAGTGGTTGGGGCATGACAGACCCTTAACGTTTCATACATGCATGGATCCTAGTCATCCACTTATTAATACTAGCCATGATCAAATGTTTAGTTGTGGGGGTTACCCCCCATTCTAATTTCTAGGATTCTTAAGTATCTTTTGACTTTTTGTTTTACACATTTTTAGTTTTACAAATTTTTGTTTTCATATTCTTTCTTTTACATGTTTTTGTTTTTCAGGTTATTGATTTTTTCTAGGTATTTTTTTTACATCATTATTAATATATTTGATATTTATTGCATAATATTTTACTTTCTTTCATATATCTTCTTGTGTTTGATGTGTTTCTCTACTCTTTTTGCTAATAAGGTGTTAGGTACAATGGTAATGTGCTACTCGATGGTGGTATGTTTCATTTGTAATTTGATTATTGATGTCTAGTTTCTTACTTTGAATGTTGTTACTGACAACTGGGACATCGTTTCTTTTCATGTAATAGGTAGTGAGTCCACATCATCCACCCATCCACATACTCTATGATTTTCCTTGTTTTGGAAATGTGTAGTCCCTTCTTCATTAATGCAACTTTAATAAATTTTGTGACTGGTGTAGTTTCTAGAATTGGGAAGGAATCAAAGGTTTAGAAATGGTGTGTATTCAAAGGGATGTGGTATTCTTCATGCTTTTCTATTTTCATGTGTGTGGGAGTGTTCTAGTAAGCTTCTCACTATTCTATGTCATTTCACAACAGGAAGTCATATAAGTCCTTGCATGGTGTGGTCCTCATCAAAAAAAGAAAAAAGAAAAAAAGAAAAAAAAAGAGAGATGAGGATTCAAAGCACACCCCTTGGACAAAATAAATGCAAAAATGCATGGGTCTTTGCATGGTATGGTTCCCATTCAAAAAAAAACATGGAAACTCATATCATACCCCTTAGACCAAATAAAAGGGCTACAAGCATTGGTTATGGGACTTGTCTTGTCTCCTCTAACTAAGGCCCTTTCTTACTTCCTACTTTCTCTCCAATTTGAAATGGTGGTTGTTTTGTGTGACCATTCTTGTATCTCAGGGGATGGATTAGTCTTAGAATGTCAATGCGAAATCACTAGAAGTCATTGGTTTTGTTCTAGACTAAGGATGGATCCTAGCAAGTCATTTAATCACAAAAACCACAAGGGACTTCATGTGACGATAATTAGGAACTTCATTCCATTCTCTCTCTCATCCATTTATGCTTTTCATGCCTCACCTCACTGTCGATTTCATGTTTTGATTCAATATTCTAGTTTGATGTGTTGGGTTTCTTATTCAGTTACTTTTGGGTTTTTCTACTTAACTTTCTTTAACCATTAATCATCCATGGTGCCCACGGACTGCTTGGTTTGAAGTTATGTAAGGGCATAAAAGGCTTGTGCCTACTTTGGGGAGGACCCACTTACATATCTTTTGGTTTGGTTAAGTTAAGTTCTTTACCCTTAGACATTGTTACAATCAAATTCTTTTTATTTAAGCCATCAATGCCATTGAATTGTGCACATCTTCATAATTTTTTTAGTGAATTATTTCTTTTATTGATTTTGACTTTAGATACCCTCTTTTTAGTATTCCTTGTATTAAGCTTTTTCTGAATTTTATGGAGCGCTTCTCTTACTTAACCCATTTGTTAGTCTTCCCATTAACATTACTAAGAAACCAATCTACCAGAATTACAACTTAGCTAAATAAAATCACTGACAAGACAAGGTATTCAACTGCTATGTATTACACTTTATATACTAATACTTGATTTTGTTGTGATTCTAGTGGATAACATGGACTGGAAGTAGGATTTTCTTCACCAAGGAGGATGCAACAATATCACTCATGGGAGATTGTTCATGACTACTGGATCTCATCTACCTCTCCCTCATTCTTCTATTACTGAGAGGGGTTGGATGTCATTGGATCCAAGGGTGTTCTTTCCTATTGTCATGAACATCCAATTTTGTACACAATTGTAATGTTGTATGCTTGGGCACTTCTATATTTGTCTATTTTCTCTATGTCCTACTACATGTTAGTTAAATAGTCCATACCTCCTAATATATTTTGTAAGGGACTTGTTTCTCTTCTTCTATACTCAAGGACAAGTTTTCATTTAGTCATGGGGGTATGATGAATCACATTTTACATGAGCTTCGATATTAGAGTGGCTGTGATATCAAGTAGGTGATATCATGGCCCAAGATGCAATATTGTACATTCAATATCGTAGAGTTTCTCTCGAGTCTATAAATATAGCACCCGGGTGCATGATTGAGTAGTTTTTGAAGTTAAGTAGTGACACTCTTGTAATTTGTCCATTTGAAAGTTAGAATATTTTCCAAGTGCCTACAATAGGAGGTTTAAGTGTGATCAGATCTTTATTCAAGCATTGATGTACCTGAACACACCATTGTGTTGGCAATAAAGACAAGCTCTTTGATTCATCCTTGCAGCACTTGAGACTTTCTTTCTTTATGCATTTATATATCATGCTTTCATGTAGTTCAAATTTAATGTTATTCATTCAGTAATTAGTTTTGATTAATCAAGAAATTAGTTAAAATACACAAGCACAACCCCTTCGAACATACATGTGACACTTGGTTGCTCAGAAATGATTAGCATTTGACAACCCAACAATGTTACTCAAAGTTCACAATGTGTCCAGAAAGTGGGGATGGTTACTTGTGTTAGGCTAGATTAGGCAATAGTTTACATAGCACTTAATTACTCTTACTTTTATTTTTGTTTTAGGTGATCAAATTAATAAAATATAAAATAATAAAAATTTTATGCCTCACTCTTGACTGAACCATATGTCACAAAGCTACTACTAGTCCAAGTGGGAAGATAATCAACTATGATCAATGTATAACTGTCTAGGTGCTACAACTAGTCCATTTGCAGAGTTCGATCAGACTACGTGTACACAGTCATATTTGTATGATTGACCATAGGGATACCTCGCCACCCATCACATACCATGTTAATTAATTAAGCTTCTAAGAATTTTTGAAATCAACCCAATAAATCTAATTTTTTCTATTCCATGGTGATGTTGATTGTTGTAACAATAGAATAATTCATGGTTTTTGTCATCAAATTATATGATTTCATGAAATTTACATGCATCATATTTGGTTCTTAGGTTATAAGTTTAAGTATATCTATTGTAGTCATTCATAATTACCTTAAAATAGCTAGTTCCTCCAATTGATATGATAGGCATTAATCCTATAAAACAAGATGGAGAAGCTCAAAAGGCTTTTTCTTTTTACATGGGAGGTGTGTGAGAGGAATTGGTTTTTTTAACCATGGATGCATACATCACATTTATCTTTAGGTATTACTTTGATTTATAGACCAATTACCATAGTAAGTTTTACTATCTTTTCAACCTTGGAGAATGAGATGTATTCTTGTCTCTTATGCCATAACTTGACTTCTTTCACTAGCTTTGAAATTTCTATGTATTGAGTTTAAGATTTTCTTGGTATCTAAAGATTCTTCATGATTATTTATCTCAACTATAGTTTTAGACTAATAATTTTTTCCCTTGGAGGTAAAAATAGTCATAATTCAAAGAATAGATTTTATTATTAAATATAATATTTTTAATGAATTTTTATTTATTGGGATTCACTATGAAACATATATCATTAATGAAATTTATATTAATATCTTTTCTTGTCATTCATCCAACTACGAGTAGATGGTTGTAGAGGTTGGGAATGTAGTAGACTTGAATGATTATGATAATCTTACTATTCAAAGATCTGATAATAGATTCACTAATTTCTTCAATTTTCAAAACATTTTCATATTCTATCTTTATGTTTCCAAGCATGCTATGTTTCTAATTGAGATGACAATTTCTATGGGGTGCCATATAGTTGGAACTACCACTATTCACTACCCATGAGTCATTTTTTATTTTTATGATAAATCTTAAAATAATGTTTTTACCTTGCTATGGTACATCTTCATTGATAGTAGTACTTTCCATTTTATTTCTTCTCTTTCTTTCTTTGTTATAGTTGTAAAGGTTCAAACCTAATTCTTTTTCAACATGCTCCAATAGTAGGTCCTCTCTTCTTACAAAATCAGCAACATGGCACTATTAAGTTGTTATTATTTCTTTGACTATCATTTTATCTTTCTATTGTTTGTCCTCCTCCATTAATGTTTTATAAAATTTCAATACTACTTTTATTTGTATAGTTTTCTTCATTTTATAAAGGATTTCTTTTGCTAAACTGATTGAACCTTCTTCTTCCTCTATATCTACTTCTTGAGCCTCTTTGATTGTTAAAGAAGGCTTGTTTTGTTGTATAATTTTTCTTTCTTACCTTTAAGATCTAGAAAATTATAATTTATGCTAGTAATTTATTTATGTTAAGAATATTCATGTTCTTTCAAATTATAATGTTTTCTCTAGTGTTTTCAAAGCTTAGATCTATTGAAAGAGCTTGAATCGCTTTTTGTACCTTTTATCTATTGGATTACCATAGTCATATTTATCTATTCTTCTAATACTGATGAGCATTCTTAAAAAATATTTTTCTATATCTTCATTTGGATGTATCTCTAATTAATTAAATTCTTGTTTGTATAATAGTTGTTACATTTGTCTAATCTCATGACTTTCCATGTACTCTAGTTGAAGAGAATCCCACATATCTTTGGCACATTCATAAATAATTAATTTTGCTAAAATGATTTCTAACATACTATTGAGAATAATAGTGGAGGAAAAATCAATTTAATTCTTCTTGTTTTCATATTCTCTTATCTATGTTTTAGTCAATTTTTTTATGTCATGGATAAATTCAAATCTAGTTTATATTATTTTCTAGCTATCATTAATTTTCAAGATCCATTGCATAAGAATGATCCAAGGGTTAAAGTCTTGAGATTCATGAAAATTTTTGAGCATTTAGGCATACCTTTTTTGTAGATAAAAAAATCTAGATATTCATAGAGGAAAATTGTAAGAAAAAAACTCATGTAGCTGACCTCATTTTCTTGAAATAAGCCTAGGATGATGATGATGAAAAATTAAGCATATCTTTTAAATTCATTTTGATTGATAAGAAAATAACCTTGCTTTGATACCAATTTTGTTGGATTATGAATGAGAATCAAGATTAAAAATCTTAAGTTAGTGATTAAATTTTAAGCTTTTTCTTACCATATGTCATGGTTAGTAATATCATGAATCATGTTATCATAGTACAAGTCATGATCAAGATACCATGATCTTCCCATGACTTGTGGTATGCCAAAATACAGAGAAAATTTTAATTAAGGATACCATGAGTGCACCACATATTATGATAAATTTACCTTACTTTGATAATTATTCATGATTCAAGCATAAGTTGTCGTAAAAAATTTTGATTAGCCACATCTTAACCATGGGTCGTTGTTCATACCACATTTTGACTATGAGTTATGACATAAAGAAAACTTAAGCCTATAATGCCATGAGTTAGAATGAAACTATTTTTATGACATACTATGTTTAAATGTTAGGGATAAATGATCTTTCATCATTGATAACTTGAATAACATATTTGAAATAAAATATTGACACTTAAAATTAATAAAGAAAAGAAGAAAATGATTTTATTGATGATGATGATGATGATAGAAAAAATTTTAATAGGAGGACCTTTTGGATTCTCTTTCTGATGCTTAGGATCCTTAGATGCAATCTAGAACTACTACCAAGGTTAGGCCATAAGACCAAAAGGGTGATTAGTCCCTTCTTATCATGCTTTACTTTACTCTCATCACTAACCATTGTTGGCTTTCCAACTCCATGTTGGTAACACCTCTAAGTCCTCAGTCTTATATATCATAGGTCAAACACCCACAGGGTAGCACAATAGATTACAACTCCTCATAACGAGACACCCATTCATTTGAAACCTAATTACATTATTTACATATAATACAATTCTACTCCATAATTGAGAATGAAACATTACAATCTACCTCCCTTTAGAATCTTGTTCATTCTCATTCTTCTCTTGGATATATAGCTATTTAGTAATTATATTCTCCATATTATCCTCATTCTTAACTCCAAAATTAATAGCATCTCCATAAAATTATTTATATTAGTTTCTAACACTCATTTAATTTAATAATTAATTATATTAATTATCATTATATTCAAAAAGAAGAGGATAAGAGTTCAAAATGAAATTCCTATTTTTCCATGTTTCTTGATCATAGATTGACCATTGAATGCATACTTTCATAATTGTTTTATTTCAAAGTTTCTTTATTTTATATTCTTTGATAAAAATATTTTTAACTCACTTTTTACCTTAGGAATAATTTTTTCTAGTCTAGTACATAGGATTTCTTATTTTTATGAAATTTCTTTAATAGGATGACATGGAAGATAGAGTGGATTTTTAGGATCACTAGGAGGTTTAGTCAGTATGCAAGTTTGTCAATTCATTTTGAAACTTCAAATGTTCCATAGTATCAATGGTCCAATATCGTGTATTTTCCTATCTTTAGGAAACCTCTTATTAACTTAACTCTTAACAATACTTGGTTATCAATTTGGAACTCTTTCTTAAGGTGATGTTGGTCTATGTGTCCCTTGTATTTTTGTTGGTCTACTTACAAGTTTTTCTTTCCTTTCATAACTATGTTTTTATTATTTTAAATTTTTCCTTATTCCATTCTACTCTTAAGGTAGGGTCAGCCGAAGATAATGATGTTCAATAGTTTTACCTATAAAAAACTTCAAATGGGATCCTATGAACTGATCCTTGATAACTATTATTGTAGGTAAGTATTTTCAAGTGTAAGTAATTTTTCCATATCTTGGGATTGCTCTTAATATAACTCCTTAAAATGTCTTCCAAGAATTAATTAACTCATTTGAATTTACCATCCATTTCTAGGTGGTACACCATGTTGAAATTTAATTGATTTTTAAGCTCCTTGAAAATGTTCTACCAACATATAAAAATAAATATTAGGTCTCAATTAAATTTGATTAATTTGGGACATCCATGTTTTTACGCACGATCTAGTCGAATTCCAAGGACTAAGTGCCTATGCGCCTTTGTGGAACAAGGATGGGTTGGTTGATCGTTGTCTTCCCAAACTTACTTGTATGTCATGATTGTATGGTTAAGTAAGTTTGAGGCATATGATTTTTATAGCTTTTATGTTTTTATGTCCTGCTGCTAATAAGGGAGGAGAGAGAGAGATAACTAAGTGACTAATTTAACTTAACCATTGATTAACTAGGCTTTAAACTAATCCTAACACCAGTATCTATTCTCACTTTATGTACACATCCCAAACTAGTGCAACACTACTAGGATTACCAAACGCTAATCATTACTAGGTTACCAAGTGTTACATGCATGCTCGAAGTGATCGTATTATGTGTGCTAATAACAGAGATGTAAAGTGCATAAAATAAAATAAATTTAGAAGAAAATAAAATAAAGGAAATAAGTAAGAAAGACTCCCCCTAATTATGTGCCTGGGCACTATATTTATAGGCTTAGGAACAACTACTCTAATAATTAGAAAAACTGCCACTCTAATTTTAGAGAAACTACTACTCAAATAATTAGAATAACCCACTAGAGTAACTGCTCTCGTCATACCCCCACAACTGAATGAAAACTCATCCTCATGTTCCTTACAAAATATTTGGGAGGTATAGGATTATTGACTAATTGATAATTGACGGTGGAATGGGATGAAAGACTCAATGTACCCAATGAAAAGATCAATAAGCATATTAAAACATTAGTGTTTATGACCATTGTGGTAAACATTTGTACATAAATGACATCCAAGCCTTTATTTGGAAGCTTGAAGGGAGAAAGATAAAGAGAAAGAAGATGGAGCATGTTGCCACCAATGTCGAAATTGTGCCTTCCATTGTTTATCCATAGCCATGCCACTAAACTTGCTTCTTTTGTAAATGGTCTAGGTTTAGTCCATCCTGAGTGCTTCCTCCAAGCCCATTCCATTATTTGTATGATCGTCATCTACACACATAACACAGTCACAAATGAGCAAGGATAGATAAACCATAATGTAGTTGATACCTTGCCTCGATATGAAGTGCATTGGTTGAGTTGTGGTTATGGCAGAAACTAGTTTAGAGATTTATCACATGTGACTACCCAAGGTGTAGGGGTTAGGTGAATAGTAAAATGGAGAAAATTGAAAAATTTGTGCCAAGGCCCCCATGACTAAGAGTGAACCTCTAGTAGCTATAAGATGGAAAAATATGAGGAACAAGAAAGATGAGAAAAAATAACAATGGCAATGTCAATAAAATGGATGTCATGGATGGGGATGAAATAAGAAATTATTGATTGTAGAAAATGTTTAAGAAAAATAACTTAATAATTATACCAAAAAGGAATGCCAATGGGTCCTCCCCAAAGCAAGCTCATGCCCTTTATGCCCTGACAAACCCACAAGCCAAAGAGTCCGTAAGATCTAGGAATGTCATTTGGAAGAAAGAGTTAAAAACTTACCCACAAGAATTCACCAAAGAAAAATAATGCATCAACCTAGAAAAAATTAATGATAAAATTGGAAATGAGGTGGAAAATGAAAAGAAAGATGGAGAGGAGAGAATGGAATGGAATCCCAAGAACAAGGTTGTGTAAAGCTCTTTGTATATTTTATGGTTAAGATAACTGAGTAGAACTCATCCCAAATCCAGACTCAAACCAACCACATTCAGTGACCTCACATCAATACACTTGGCCAATCCATCCTCTTGAAGCAACAAGAATGCTTCCACAAAGAGTCACCACCATTCCGAGGAGAGCGAGATGGAGAAGCAGGAAGCAAGAAAGGACCTTAGTTAGAGGAAACCTTCAAGCAAGGGTAACATATCTTTCTAGTTCAATAACCAATGTTTGTAGCCATTTTATTTGGTCTAAGGGGTGTGCCTTAAATTCCCATGTTGTTTTTTTTTTGCGTGAGAACCACACCATGCAAAGACTTATTTTTATTTACTTAGCTTTCTAATTTTTGAACATTGCTAGAATGGCAGAAAACCTAAGAAAAAAGCATGCAAGCACCCAAGAGAATGACTAGAAAAAATGCATCAAATCCCCTTGAATTCACACCCTTTTCATCCTTTGAGTCTTTCCTTGGTTTGAAAAATACCCAGCCACCAATTCATTAACAAGTTTACTTAGAAAAAGGGGACTATACAGTTCCAAATCAAAGGATACCATAGAGTCGTATGGATGAGTGGATGACGTGGACTCATTGCCTATTTTACCAAAAGAACCATACCTTAATATCAGCATCATAATTCAAAGGTAAAAACCAAACATTAGTAATCAATATGATATAATTCAATCCACCATCATGAGCACTTATTGGATGATGAATAAAAGTAAATCAAGCAAACAAAGAAATAGTAAAAACATGAATGATGGTGTAAAAAAAAAATAAGAAAAGTTGAAAGAATGTGTAAAACAAAAAATGTGTAAAACAAAAATTCAAAAAGCACTAAGGGCCTAAAATGGTTAGTATAGGTGGCCATCTCCCCCATGACTGAGTTGGAAGGAGAAGATCTGAAATAGTGAGCAAGATTGTCCATCAAGAGAGGTATCATGTGTACTAGCTGTCCTAAGCTCATGGGNTGTGTACTAGCTGTCCTAAGCTCATGGAAAGGTTTGATTTGTTGTATGTTGACCAACAATTTCTTGTTTGGGCTCTTAGGTTTGTATATTGTCATGGCCCCTGAATGAAAAGTTGCATAAATAATATAAGGTCCTTCCCACAGTGTTTGAAATTTAGTATGTTGTGGCACATGTGTGGGATTTTAGTAGAGAACCTTATCTCCTGGTTGATATTTAACTTTCCTAATCCTTACGTCATGACATTGTTTATTGAAGGCCTTGTGCAATTTGTTAGATGACAAGGTAGCTAGTCGATTTTCATCTAGGAAGTTAAGGGTTACTAACCATTGTTTCTATGTTAGATCAAGGTCAAGGTTGAGGTCACATGCCATGGATAGTGTATGGAGGTAGCCAGTATGTCCAAGGAATGACTAAATATCTTTGATAGTTTTCGATTGACAAGTAATTCCTTGGATAACTTTAATTTTCTCGGGGTCTACCTCTATCCTTGTATGTGAGATTTTGTGCCCTAGTACTATGCCCTCTTGGACCATCAAATGGATTTTCTACCAATTGAGCCTCAAGTTGATTTCTACACATCTTTTTAACACTTGCTCCAATCAGTCCAAGGCTTGATCAAAGTTCCTCCATAGGTGGAGAAATCATCCATAAAGACTTCTATACCATTTCCTATCTACTGTTGGAAGATACTTAGAACTAGTCATTGAAATGTTGCAGGGGCATTGCACAAGCCAAAAAGTATCTATTTGTATGCAAACATTCCCCAAGGACTGGTGAATGTAGTCTTGGCTTAATATTCTAGGGCTATTTGTATTTGACTATATCTGCTATATCCATCCAAAAAATTGTAGTAGTGATTCCCTACGATGGTGTCTAAGACTTGGTCAACAAATGGTAACGGAAAGTGATCTTTGAATGTTGCCATATTTAGTAGCCTGAAATCTATGCACATCATCCATTTGCCTCCCTTTTTAGGCACGATAACTAAGGGGCTAAACCATTCACTATCAGCAATGGGGTATATGAACCTAGCCTTGAGAAGCTATTTGATTTCTTCCTTGACTACTTGCTTTAGCTTTGGGTTCAAATGCCTCTGTGGTTGTCTTCGAGGCTTCATGGAGGGGTCGGTGTAAATCCTATGTTGGCATATCCTAGGATCTATTCTAGTTAATTTGGGATATGATGAAGCGAAGGCTTTTGACCATCTATTAATTACCTTCAGTAGTTCTTCTTTCTGTTGTGAAGCAAGCTTAGCATTAATAATTACCAGCTTCCCATTTTTAAGGAACATGTATTCCATACCAGTGGGCAATGGTTTCAGCTCAAGGAGCTCTTGCTTAAATTTCTCAAGGATTTCCAACTTCCTCCAGGATATATTTTCAAGGTTAAGACTTGGAAGTTGGTGGTGTACTTTGTCTAATGCGTCTATGCTATCAATGTAAGCACAAGTCAAACCCTTAGTTGGTTCCATGCATATGAGTGAATTGCTTTCTTGATCAGCTATTAGCCACTAGGTGCCTTCTTGTTGTGTGGCTCATACATACAAGCATCTTTGTATGTTAATCACTTATGCATACTAATTGCATGCAGGAAATGTTAAACATTACACAAACCATGACCTCTACACATAGTTACACCCTGTGTCACTATATGTGATGCATGGAACTTTCTTCTTCTCAATCTTTCTGAATGTATTTTCCTTTGATATTTATAGGAAAAGATCATGGATTCCTAGGCATGTGTCAATGGTGCTTAGCCATGCTCTTCCCATTATGATTGGGATGTCCCCCTTACTTTTGTTTATCTAAATCACTAGGAAGTTAGTTGGGTATGACCATCCACAAATAGTGGTAACAATGTCTTCACCAATCCCAATGGGACAGTGATGGACTAGTCGGCCAACTCTAGATGGATGTTGCTCTTTTTCAATGGAGGTAGGTTCTAGGCCTTGTACATTTCTTGAGAAATTGAAAGTTGAATCCAAAAGAGCCTTGCATGGTGCATTTCCAATGATTTGTAAGTATATTAGAGGACTCCTAGGATCAAATAATTTTTTAGGAAGGTGGCCAGATTTGATCCAATCAATGACAACATGTGTTAGCATGACCATATGTGTTGAGTGTGGTGGTTGAGTTGAAGGAGGCTCGAAAGTTTTGATTGATACTGAGGCTTCTAAGGAATTAGCCACTTGTGATTACAAGGGTTTGGTTGGTCTATTGGTTCTAAAGAAAGGTCTTTTTTTTCATGTGGTTGTTGGAACCAACAATAGGTTGAGACTTAATAGCCCTTGTGGCATTACGTTGCTACAACTGATTAGGGATTTCACCTTGCATAGTTGGAGTAGGTGGTAGTGGAGCTATTGGTGGAAGAGATGTGGCCGAATGAGAAGGATGATATGCTTATGGAATATCACCTCTAGAAGAGGGAGTCCCATAATACTCACAGGCTTGGTAATAAGGTTGAGAAGTGATGTGACCAGTAGAGTCATGTGGGTAGACTAGCTATTGCACGTAATATCCATACAGGTTAGGTTTTCAGTAAGGATACTATTGCCTTGGTGGTGGCATTCTCCATGATTGTGGGTGTTTCCATTGTTGATATTGCTTAATCAATTGTGGTGGAGTTCCACTGGGATAATATGTTAAGGGTTGGTGGAACTGCCTTAGGTTACATTTAGGATAAGGTAATCTTTGGGGTATTTTCCTTTTTCTCAATCATGGGTTGAGTGCATACACCCCAAACTCTTACAGATGTGAGATTACAGGGCCACATCCCTTAGGATGGTCATACTGACATATTTCACATCCACTATCATTATCTATTTCTGACTCCACAACCTCTTCAATGATGGAAACTTTGCCCTTGCCCTTGCTATGTTCATGTTCAACTTATCTCTTTTTTCTTTTTTCTTGATCACTACCTTGCTTTCTAGACTCCTCTACTATTTTAAGAATAGATTGAAATCTATTATCAGGGAATCCCACATTTGGTCTACCTTTACTGAAACTTCTGATGTCATCTTTTGGATAGGAAAATTTTTCCTATTCACCATCTCTTCAAGTGGTGACTCTTCTTCATCCTCACAAAATATTACATCCCTCTTCCAAAGGGAAGGATCTTGATTATACTCTTCTACACTTTCTGTCTTCCATAGCTCACCTTCTTCCTTAGCAACTTGCTCCATTAGTCTTTGAATTTGATGGGACCTAAGCTCGGATAGTCTTCCTTGGGCATAATTCCCAGGGGTTCTTCTCGTTTCATGCCTAAGCCCATCCACGAGATGGCGTAGTTGATCCCTTTGTGAATAATCATGGCTAGGAAAATGATGTAACAGTGCATAGTATCAGCCACTGGCAGCATCCAAGGGTTCATATCCTCCTTATTTCTAGCCTTAGATTTTCTTTTGCCAATTAGACCTTTGGGAGTACATTTGGTACTTGTCATTAAATAGTTCTAACATAGTACTTCACCTACGAATGAATTCCGGTTCTAAAGACCAATACCAGCTTTCTACTTCTTTAACTAATGTCTATGGGAACAACTTAAGTTTTTTCCATTTTTTCTCTATGTTTTGTAAGGCACATGCATCATGGAATTCTTGTAAATGATTCTAAGGATCATCATTGTATCCCCCTTCAAATCGAGGGATGTTGTTCATATCTAATCTCTTGATCCTACTATCTTTTTGATGCCTTGTTGGAATTTTAATAGCCTTAGTTAAGTTCAATATACTTTGAGTAGCAAGGAGGGGTTCATCATTATCATCTCATCCATGGCATCTATGATGCCTACGTTGTTCCCTAATCTCCCTTCTTCTATGTCGTGACTCTCTAGAGTGCCCTTGTCCCCTTTCTTGGCTATTTCGTCTATGACATCCACTTTGCCTACCTTTATCCCCATGGTATTTTTCTTTATGACCACATTTAGATATTGAAGGAGAGGGTGAAGGAGATGATGAAGGTGAAGAATAAGGAGAACCATCACCATGATGGTGTTTGCTACCTTCTCTTTTGCAGTCTCAGCCCCAATCGCGATTGCGATAAGAATGTCCACATTTATCATGAGTTCAGGTCCCTTTTTCAAATCCTTTGTGCCCATGGGTATTAGAACCTAGGTTATGAATAGTGGAATGAAGGTTATAATACATGAACCCTTGGCCAAAGGCAAGGGAAGGAACATCGTTGTGTGGCCAACTGCCTGAGGTAGGTTCACCACCCTCATTTTCACTTAAGACATGTGAGGCATCCTAGGACCACTTACCCTTCAAAGACTTATCATGTCTCTTCTGTTGCAAGTCCCTTTGATGTTATGCCTCTATGGGACAATATTCTCTCAATTCATGGTCTTGCACAACGTATTCTACGTGTAAGTGTAGCATGCCAATTTGTGTGAGAGCACAAAGAAGCATGCTTGGAACTGAATGATCAGGAGGTAACACTATGTTACCCTCTAATTCTTGCCAATGCAGTTGTTCATCTTGATGGAGGATAAAGGTAAATTTCTAGGAAGCCAAATGGCAAAAAAATCTTCAAAGCCCAATGGCTGAAAAACCCTTGGAAAAAAGTGGTTGGTTCCTCAAATGCATTTTTCAAGCAATCAACACTCAAAATATGTTAGTACCATGCTACAACCATGATTAAAACACTTGTAATGCATTGTTAACCTCCATGATCATCTCCCTAACTACCCTTACCATTCCTCCATTGTCATAATCCAATCCCATCATCACAAGCACTCTTCGACATGATTCAACACGACTAGAGCAAGCATGGAGAAGGGACATCAGTGGTGGACCTATAATGATGTTTTGTATTCTTTGTTAGTGTCTCTTGGGTTAGTCCTCTAGACACCAAAAAAGAGGGACAAATGAAACACCATCAAATTTTCATGTTGAAACCTTTGTAATCCCATCACATGAAACCCAAGGTAATATTTTATTATAAATGTGAAGGTTGTAACTCATAAAGGGTAAATCTCACATATTTCATACTTTTGGGGCTAACAAATGCTTCATAAGTGACCAAAGCCTCATTTCCCAAGTGAAAAAAGTCATCTAGTGTCTATATTTAGGCTTGGGGGAGTCAAAAATGCCTTTTGGAATGTCAAAATGGCAATTTGATGGGTTTTATGGGGGGCCATACTTTTCTTTACACTGACACACCCCCTACAGGGGGCTAAGATAGCTAAGAGACTTCAAGACTAACATGGAGGAGTGCAAGAGGGGTAGAACTCACCTACACCCAACATGGAAAAGGGGGTGACCTATCCTAGAGGAGGTTAACTCCCAACCCTAGCATTGACCATCCATCCTCCACACCCCACCCCTTCAATATTGACACTCTTCTCCCCAGTGGGAGGAGAGGAGGGGGTTAGATAGTGTAGAGGGAGCATACGACTAGAATGCATCAGGGGTGAACCTTACATACCCCCTTGAACATGTAGCTAATTCTAGCAATTTGGTAGCAAATTTATATCCAATCAATCAACAATTTGGCAGCCAATTTCCAGCCAATTAGACAACCATTTGTAGTCAATTTGCAACATAAATCATGGACATAACCCTATAGAAGCCACATCTTGGAATCATGCAAAGGTTCCACACTTTTGCAATTCAGCATCCTTGGCATTTTGGCATCCAAAAGCTCTTACTTCCTTAGCAAAAAAATAGCTTCTTGGTGCCTAGAAATGTAGAACCCCTACAACTTGTTACCCCCTATTACTTCCCCCCTTTGGATTTGTGAGCTTTGGGTGTCTACATTACCCCCTTGGGATCACCAAATCCCAACATGGTGTACTTTAGACATCCCAATCCTTCACATTTCCATATCCCCTAGCATCAACCAATGTTGAAGATCTAAGTAGGAAACAAAGGAAGTTTGATAGCATCAGGAGTGGTAGAGATACTAGATCGTGGAGTTGATCGTGGCTTCAATGGACTCTGAACCCCTATGCAAGTGAACCCTACTTCGCCCCCATTCTTGTGCATCAATTTTGTACACATATTTGAACTCATTATTTGTTTATTTAATAAAGTTTTATGATTTAATTTTGTGTACAATTTCAATAATAATTGTTATATTTTGAATGCATCATTTCATAGATTTTCATATTTTTATACTACTTGTTACACCCCCCATCTTGCACCCTTCTTAAGTTCTTAGGTGAACTACTGAACCATCCAAGCAACTTGAATCCCATTTTTTCTTGTGGAGGCCCTAGGAGATTTGGAGTTAAGGCTACCTATGACTAAGAATCCTTATTTTCTTCCAGAAAATGAGATTTTCCATTACAACAATAACTTCCTAGCATTCTTGGCTCAATAGCATTAACATGTTGAAGTAGTTCTTCAAAGTATTAAGCCAATATTTTACTTTAGTACTAGATCCTAGGGCTCTATCATAAGAATTTAGTTTTAACTTTTTAGCATGGAATTCAATTAATGATTTTCCTCTTTGGCTTAGTTAAATCTAATGGGTTTCTTCCCCTAGTCTAGATCTTAATCTTTGACATGGATTTTCATTCTCTATATGCCTAATTAGTTGGGAATAATCTTGATGATGATTTTGATGTTGATTTTGGTTTTGGTTATGGGACTGGAACAAATGTTCTATCAACTTTTTGATGGAATTAGTAAAAGAGTTCATCTTTCCTTAAACCTTGGACCATTTATATTTGGAAATGTTTCATAAAACATTAATCTCCTCTAACATAGCTTTCATATAGTTCTCAAACCCTTGATTTATATCATAGAGCTCTTGTTGAGCATCCTTGATCTCATATATTATTCTAGGACATCCAATTGATCATTGGTGCGGTCGCTTGTGATTTACCAATGTGCTCTTTTGATTCTATGCTGAGAAGATAGGGAAGATAACTACCCCTATGACTCTTTTTTATCAAGATCATAAATTGTTATATAGTTTCTTAAAGGATATGGAATGGCTAGCAACAAATTTTCTCCATCTAATTAACCAAAACCTTCAATGGAATTGGGTTTGGAGGATTGGAATTAGATAGAAATAAATATTTGGTTGTTAAGACCCATCTCAAATCTTAATATGTATATATAAATTAAATTTTTAAGAACTTTCAAATAATCATTTGTATGAGTTTTATAACTAATTTTTAGGATCTCATAAGGCCATTTTGACCATGTCAATATGTTCAAAAGGTTGAAATCTATAGGAAATGATTCTTCATTCATCATAAGAGGCTTCCAAGATCAGAAGCTATGGTAGTTTTATATTTTCCAAAAGTTACATGAATCTCAAGAGTTTTTGAGAGGTCACCCATACTAATACTACTCCAAAACTAGTATAATTAATTATCAAATTTTTATTTCTACATCTATGAGGCATTGGTTTAACTAGAATTGAATATTTATATTTGAATTTGAATTTTTATTTTTTAACAAAAATTTTAAATCTTCCTACCAAAGGACTTTGGTACCTATTGTGCCTACCAATGTTAGTACTTACTACCATCATGAAGCTTGGTAGTATGGGGCATTGGTGCTTGTGGTGCCTATTGATGCTAGTACTTCTTCTCTATGAAATTCCTAAAGGAATTTTTATGAGGCAAGGAACAACTTGCAATGGGTAGAGATGATAGTAGAGCTAGGGCACATGGTAAAGCATGTGAGATAGAGTAATGGTGGAAATGCAAGGAGTATAGTGATGGTGGTGATGTAGTGAGCAAGTGAACAAAATACAAGAAAAGGCTAACTATGGCACAATGAAGGCACATGATGCATGGTAGCTAGGTACAGCCTAGTCATGACATAGTGGCTAGGCCTATGTTGCACAACCATACTAGCTACTACTATGGGCATGAAAAAAAATTTAAAATTTTCTAATTACACTTTATAAAAAATATTATTTAATTAGGGAATATCACCCTTACTAGAAGCAACTAGCAAGCTGGCACTAGTGAACCAGTAGAAAAACACTTAATATTTGGGATTATTGACTAGGAGGTTATGAGCTTAACTCCCATCCCCAATTTTAGAATTTTGACTTTTCTAAAATAATGATTTTTAAAATTTTATTTTAAATAAGTTAATTGAAATTTTTATTGAGAATCGTGATATCTCCCAAGCCATATATCATATCATGACAAAATTGGTGCTATTGAAATTATCTTGAAGAATATTATGTATTGAGATTAAAAAACTCTACTCTTTTGAATCAAAAAATCCCCAAAAGAAAAATAAATCATGTGAATTTAATTAATGATAGTTAATTAATTAACTAATTAAATACATTTTTGATTGTTTGAAATGCCCCATCTTTTCTACTTGGTAGTGACCATTATAGAAATAAACTATTCATCTTATGTTGACCTCGCATCTAATTGATATTGGTTTTTTTATAAATTGTGATAATCTATAAGGATTTACTCTACATTGAAGCTATAAGGAAAGATTAAAGTAGGTAAAGAGATATATAATATTAGAAGAAGGTAGTAGATATGAATTTTCCTAAACATTTCAATCAACCTACTATATGCCCTTCTAAGTAGTGACATGGCATTCCTACAAGTAACTATTATTTTGTATTAGAATAATGTTATAGAGGTTATTGAATTTGTTCAATATTTACTTAAAGTTGATAATTATGAATTTTTAAATACTTTCCACATATCCAATTTGCTAGTTTTCTCCTTCCTTCAAGCCTATCTTTTATGTGTAGAACCTATTCTTTGATGGGATGATTTGTATAATTCCAAGTTAAGTAATGGTTCTAAACTAGTTTTTGGACATGCTAAAATTACTCATGATATTATAAGAAATACCCTTACAACCAATTGTAAATGTTAAGAGTTTTATGATTTTTTTGCAAATGACTTCTTGAGTATGTCAACATATCCAGCATTCCTCATACATGTTTTGAATAGAAGGAATTTAACCATAGTGTTGAATTTTAAATTTGTTTATTTCTAGAGTGTAGAGTGTTCTAGAAACCTCACACATACCAAGTTTTCATATTTCATATTTTTCTATCACATAGTGCCAATAATGGTAGGGTATATGACCACTCATATACATGTTTCTTTTACTTATTCACTACTATAAAATACTTTTTTTATGTACATAAGGCTCATGCCACTAAATTCTCAATATAGTGTGTGTCCATGCTAATGACCCTCATCTTAAGTTATGATATTGACAATATTTGTTTCCTCCCTTATGACCCTAGGTGATATTCCTCATTCCTTAAAGATGAACAAATCCTAAGATTTCACCTTAAAAAGTTTAAAAATGAGTTGATAAATGATCTCATAGGCTCAAAATCCTAAGGTTATAGAAGTGGTATTGCATGTTCTTTTCTATTTTTGAATTTATTATTAATTTTTTGTTATTATATTTTTATGTAGTATTGAACTCTAGAGTGCAAACCAATCCTATATCTAGCATTAATGAAAAGGATTCAAGAAAAGATGAAATGGTTGAACTAGCCTCCAAGGTACTTTCTTACTATCTTAAAAGAATAATAATAATAATATTTTTCCTTTTAATCTTTACCTCTTTTCTAATAATCTTATCTTTTCAATTAATTTGAAGTTATGTATAGATGGTGAAGGTCCTAATAGGATTCAAAAATAGAAATAATTGAAGGTAACTCCTATCTATTTATTGAGTTTGTTTACCTTTTTTATTTGTGGTTTTGACACTTTATTTCTTTGGTAGGTATCACTAAGTTGGTGGTTCATTGTTCAACAAATAGAAATGGAAGGGTTGGATTCCATCCTTCATCATGAACCTCATAGGACCACTACTTCAACATTAAACTTGTTTAAGTCTCATAAGCTAGTGTCTTCATGGACCACTTCCATCAAAACCTCTAGTTTTACTGGTTCTCTCCATTTTGTAGAAAAAAATCTTTGGTCTAGTGTCCATCACTATATCATGATTGGTTACCATCAAGGATTCTTCCTTCTCCCTTACATAGTTGGTTGCTAACAATGAAGAGGAGATCCTTTTGTTTCATCATCGTAATGATCAAATTACTAAGAACACCTTGAGTTCTATTTGAGAGGGATTATTCCATCTATGAGATTATTAGTTCTAAGAATTCAAGAATGATTTTGAGTTCATGTAGTCTAGTGGTGTTTTTGACTATCATTTAATTCTTAAGAATTCTTTAGAAGTAATCAAAACTTTTGAGCAAATCTTGGGAGAGTTGGAGAGTTTCTCTTTTTTGACATGCCACTTGTTGAACTACGAATGATTACTCTAGTTGGAAAATTATCACCTTCATGCAAGAGGTAATTTATTATTTTATATTTTTATCCTTTTTTTCCTTTTTCTTAACATCCATATTGGTTTCTTTGTGTGTAGAGCAGGAAAAGAATGGAAGAAGGACATTGTTCAACATGATATCTAGGTTGAGTTGCTAAACATAGAAAATTTGAAGGCTTCAAAGGCTAAGGAAGCTACCAAAAGTAATGCAAGATACATATATCAACTAGGTAGTTGATTAGCTACATGTTGCAATCTACTTTAGAAGGATGAGCTACTAAGGAGGAAGGTGAGGCTCAGGAAAAAATAGTAAAAGAATTGGTTTGGTCATTTTGTCTAAAATTTTAAATTCATCCTTATTCCATGCTAATTTTTTTCTTTATTATTTCCTTTCCATTGTTATCTCATTCTTCTTTATTATTATTATCATACTTCTTTCCACTGATGTACTTGATTTAACATACATAATAAAACATGGATTCTTATATTTTTCTTGATTCTACTTCTAGTCTATGGATTGTGATTTTCTTGAGTACCAAATGTGACATACTATTTTCAAATGTTAGGAATAAATTATGCTATGTTGTCCATAACTTGAATAATATGTGTCAAATAGAACAATGGCACTTCGAAGAAAGGAAAAAAGAAGAAGAAAAAAAATTATTAATGATGATGATGATAATAGAAACAATATTAACATGGGAGTGCTTGAAGTTTTCTTTCTATGACACTTAAGATCCTTAGAGGTAATTTAGCACTACTAGTATAGTTAGACCATAAGACTAAAGGGGTGATAAATCCATTCTTATCCCACTTCACTTCACTCTTGTTGCTCAACATTACTAGCTTTCCAACTTCATGTTGGCACTACCCCTAAGTCTTTGAACTCTAAGTCTAGATTTGATAAATTTTTATACACAAGGTTGCCTTAATGAGCTCTTTCATGTGAAACAATAATACCTAATGAATGCACTCATGATTAATGATAGATTCAATTTTATTTAATGGAGGCTATTCAACTTCTATATTTATGGTAGACTTGTAAATTGATGTTGAATTTTTCTTGGATGGAAAATAGAGATTAAATAAAAAAATAATTACTGAAATGATTGATGTTGGAAAAGAGTTAGAATTGCTATAGTGCTTTGATGATGTTTATATATGAAGGAGAGATTTTATGCATTAATCAAAAATGTTAGAATATGATGAGCTATTATGAAGATAATAAGGTGTGAATGATGGAATGAACTAAAAATTTGTACAGTAGCATGATTAATTAAGAAACCAAAGTATCACAAGCTAGAAAGACCCTCTTATTTATGTAGAAATATTGCAACCATACTTAGGAATATAAACCAACATTTCCTTGTAGCTTGTGATTAAAAACTAAGAAAAAATTGATGAATTTGTGCCATTTAAGAATAGATCCATTCATCAATTCAAAAAATTCAAAAAAATATTTAACTTTCCTAATTTGAACTTCTCATATTTTTAATAACAAATGGATTCATAAGTCAACATTTGAAGTTGATAAATAAGACTTGAATGTTAATTTTTTATGTCTTCATTGTCTTTTTCTTTGGAATATGATGAAGCTTCCTTTCATGTCATACTAGTCTCAACAACTATATCTAATATTTTTTTTGTGACTTGAACTCATTTATTAACCAATTAAATCCTTTTATGCATACATGTGACTTGATCTCAAAATTAGATTGTTATTCTTGGGATTTCTCAAATCCTATTTTATGCCTATAAATACTTGGTAACACTAACTTTCTTGGTATCAATTATGCGTCTCTCTCTCTCTCTCTCTCTCTCTCTCTCTCTCATGTTTATGACTATGCATGGTGAATCTCTTGGTGATTACCAGATTTAAACATGTTCTTTCTTGGTAAAGCTTTATATGCAATTGATCTTTCAAGGTAGCAAAAATGGTCTTCCTTCCATTACATTTTCCTAAAGTTCAACCTTGTTTAGAGATACCTTCTTGCTTATTCTTTATCTACTAATCCAATATTTATTTGTTGTTATTCTTACCATAATTTAATGTTTTGAAACTTTCTCTTTTTCTTTGATCTTCTTTGACTTTCTGTCATCTTTCTATGGCAATGCTGGTGATGATGTCTTTGAGCATTGTAATCCATGTCATAATAAATCTAAAGGTCACGATGGAATTCTCACATATTTTTTTAGGAAAACACATTGTAAAAAGTATGTGATGGAACTAATAAAATTTTATGATGATGACTAGAAGATAATTTAGATATGTATGGATGTATTCAAAATGTTGAAAAGCTAGGAATCAATAATTAAGTTATTGATATTGGCTAGTCAATCATGAAAGTTGACTTTGGAGTTAGACATTCATGAGGATGATCTAGAGAGATGAGGTTTACAACCAAGATACCTTGGTAATTAGTATAAATTAGTATTAATCTTATACTTACTCTAACATCTAATGCTAGAATCATCATGAGAAATCCATCAATAGAGAAATTCATGGTAGATTATCATATTAATGGTAAGGTTAATGATATTTAACAAGTAACTTAATTAGTAATTACTATTGGTTTTAAAAGTATGCTTTTCAACATAAATCCCTTCTTCTAGTCTTGTCCAAGAAATCTTTAAGATGATTTCTTCTGCTATGAAGATCTTTTAATCCTTTCTATATGTGTATCATGCAAATATTATAGGATGATTTGAAGATGAACAAGAAGTTGGAACAAGAATTAATCTTAGATGAGAATATTATCTCTTTATATATTTCATTTTATGTTTTTTCCTTTCAATGCATTTCTACTTTGGTCATAAAAATGAATTTTTTAAGAAATTAAGATCTCTAGGATGAGGATAATTGAGTCCAACCAACTAAGTATTAATAAGTTGCATACCCATGTAAATCATGATGATGAATGTGTATAGAGATAATAGTTATGATAAACCACAAACATGTAACACAAAATAACTCATAAATAGTGTTATGAATATGTGCATAATAATGTGAACATAATAGACTAAAATATAGGATGTAAACATCATGAAAATATCCAATTATGTATGAAGACAATGATGATTATGCAGTAAGATATTAATACAATTAGATAAAATGTGAAGACAAAAATATTGAGATAGAGATCACAATATATGTAATGTAAAAGCTAGAATATAGTGAATAACCATGAGTTAGATATTCTATTATTATGATCTATATGCCACATGAAAAATTATGCATGTATTGTGTGTATAAATCCATCATAGTTATTTTCCTTTTAAACATAAAAACTAAGGAACACATCTAAACCAATAGTTATATCTCTTCTTAACTAATCACATGATAACATGATTATTCTTGCTTATGTAAATCATTGTGATTGCACATCTAGATATGTATGACACACATTGAGGTTAATAATTAACATAAAATCCTTAATACTTCCTCTCAAGTTTAGATATGTAAGGAGGAGGGTTATTACGATGTTGGTAGCTAACTATAAAACCTTGTGAAATATTATTATCAAAACCCATTTTTTTGGGATAGGACTAGAATGATGACAACAATGATGATCAATTCCCCTCAAACTCAACATGGTAAAACTCTCTAAAAATATCATAGCTTCACTTACATAATAACTTTTCTATGATTATAAAATTTCTTCATCTAACAGTCTTTGATTAGAAAAAACTATGGAAGGGTTCTTAGTTCATTAAACTTTCTTTCTCTTTCTCTTATATTTATGTTTAAAGAAATATTTTCACAAAAATAACAATTATGTACAACTTAAACTGTGCCAATTCAGAGTTCCTCTTTTATTTTCATTTTGATTTGTTGGCAACTATAAGTATGATATAAGACCTTAATATTTCTTCAAGCTAGCAAGGCAATTTATCAAAGTTATCTTAACATATGTTTTGATATTTATGATTTTTTGTATACCTAACCTTCTTGGTTATATTTCCAACATAATAATTGTTCCTTGAAATGAATATAAAAAGAACTTTTATTATGAAACTTTATAGGGGATAGTTTTCTAGAAATTTAAATAATACAAGAAATTGTAAAACACCCTTGCATATTAGAGGTAGAAAATTATAAGAAGCTATAGATCTTCATAAACTATTATGTAACACAACATGCTTTAAATCATTCATTAATTTATTTGTAACTATTAAAATTTAACAAATCATTAAATTCAATGAGATTAAAATCATCCTTGATATTTTATTCATTCAAAATTTTATAAGGAAAGAGTTGAAATCCTTTCTTTGTCACCATAGAAGAATGAAAAGGAGTAGAAGAGGAAGATGCAGAGGAAGAAGATGTAAAGCCCATGATATTTAACATTAAACTAGTTACCCACTAAATTATAAAATGATCCATGATCAAAGAAAGATCTATAATGGCTATGTTATTAGTAATTAAATCATTTTAAAGCTCACCAACATAATTAGAAACTTGTACAAATTCAGTTGACAATTTTACTTGCTAAAGTAATTGGTGAACCCTCTTTTCAACCTCTAAACATTTAAGGATCTTATCCTTCTTCTGTAGCTTCTCTTTAACTTTTACTTTAACTTTAAGATTCTACCTTATTGAAGTTCCTTAATGAAAATTTCTTCATAGATTTTTCCAAGTTTAGATCAATGGTTATTGAAGTCATCCTCTCTTGTAATTCCTTATTATGCTCCTCTTCCAACTACAATCTTACTACCTCAACCATAGTCAAAGTAACATCTTTAGATCTTTCAATAGTAATAGATCTTTTATGTCTTGCTTTTCATTTTTCATCAATGTGACACTTCTCCTTTTTATCCTTTAAATTTCTTCTACATCAAGCTATTTGATAATTCCTAGATCTCCAAGCTTCTTAACTTCTAAACTAACTCATCCACTTGTGTCAAAGTATTATGGTGGATGGACTAAGCTTTTGATAGCTTCTCATTTTCCTTCTTTCCTAACATGAAATAGGTTATAGCATAATAATATGAATAAATAAGAGAGAGGAGTACCTTGTTTTTGGTAAAGGTGATAGTTGATTATTTGCAAACTTCTACAATATCCATTGTTATGCTTTCCATGACCTTGGATTTAGGTACTTAAAACTACACTTCATCAAGATTTTCTAGGAAAAGAAGTTGTAAATGTAATAATCTAGAATATCTTTCTTAATGGGTAAGTTAAGGAACTCAACTATAGCTTCATACTCCTGAAATTTTTTCTCCAAGGCATAATGGTACATGACGAAATCTACAATGCTAATCTTTAATGACATATTTGAAGGACTTGACCATGAATTCTCTAGAACTGTTATAGTTTCCTTTATTTTATTTTCTTCTTCTTCTTAAACCATGACCTGTTCTTTCATGCAAGCAACTGTAACCTCATATAAATTGTTAATGTTTTAGTTATCCCTTGTTCTCTTAAGGATATTAATTATCACAAACTCAACATGTAACATAATGAATATATATAAATGAAGAACAATACTATGAGAGAAATTCCATTTATTATAATGATAAAACAACCTTATTTATTTAGTTATTTTTTTCTTGAGGACTTTAAATTAATTTATCTCTATTTCCAACCATACTTGTGATTGTAATAATCTAAGAACTCTACATGTGGTATTGATTTTATTATATTCCACAATGATGTGGGTGGAAATAACTAATGGCATGCTACTTCCTAATTCCTATAGATAAGATCATGGAAACTATAAGTTCATCTACTTATCATCTCTATTAAAACTAGTGATGTCAATGAACATTTGAAGCAAATCGACATGGTTAATATTGAATACATCTACTTCACCATCACATGCGATGGTTCTAATGTAAAACCTCAAACATTTGAAAAAAAACTTTAGAATCCAAAAATATTAATTAAATTTATATAAAAACAAATCTTTGTAATAACTTATATATGTAAGAAATACCACCTCATAATCAATCTTTAACTATTTAAAAGCAATAAATGACAAAGTACTAGATGCAAAAAACTCCTTGGAAAGCTCTATGATTAATCCTTTACATCATTGAGAATTTAATTTTACATGGAAATTTTGAATTATTTTATGATATAGAGCTTGGGTTTTTCTACACTCAATCCCAAATCCAAGGATTATAACAAGTCATCAATTGTAGTATCATATGAAGTTAACACTTCATATAATAAATCCACCTATAAGATTAAGCCCACACTTTGCAAGCACTTCAATGTTGAATCCTTATTACTAGGGATTATGTCCTTTCATTTTTATATCATAACTTATTTGTACAAAGTAGATACATTAATTGAAGGGTGGATAAGATAAAATAACATGCAATGGTGAATGTTTTGGGAATTGTAGTTGAATTTAGGTACAACAACTAAGAGTATAGATGAAGGATGAATAAGAAATGAGAAATCAATTTAACCCATAAATTCATAAAGTATCTTAAAATGACAAAAATCCTAATGCAAATGCAACTCTTCATGACTATAGAGAAGCCTATAAAGAACAAGCTTTACATTCATGTTGCAAATGTGCCATAAAGGATATATGGTTGAACCAACCTAGCTCCAATACAATGTTAAGAATTAAGATCCCTAGAATGAGGATGAACAAGTCCAACTACGTATTGATAAGTTACAAAAACATGCAAATTATGATGATGAATGTCTATGGAGATAATGATTATGATAAATCCAAAATAATGTAACTCACAAATAGAAATATAAGTATGTGCATAACAATGTGAAAAAAATAGATTAGAAATAATATTTAAACATCATGATAATACCCAACTATGTATTAATACAATGGTTATTATGAAGTCAAATAATTAATACAAGGTAAAAACCAAAAATACTGAGATAGAGATATTAGTATATGTAAAGTGAAAACTAGAATGAAGATCATAATGAATAATCATGAATTTGATATTTTATGATTATGATCTACATTTCATAAAAATTGATTGCATGTACAATGGATATAAAATCATTATAGTGACTTTCCTTTAAAACATAAGTAAGGAACACATTGAAACCATCAATCATCTCTTCTTAAGTATACAACAACATGATTATTATTTCTTATGGGTAATATCCTGTTTCTAGATGTTGATGAAATACAATCATTCATTGCATAAAATTGTCATATTGCATGAAAATCACTTAGTTACTTCTTTAACTTGAAAAATAATTATGAATGAACATGGAATTAAATGAAAAAAGAAATAATAGTGGAACTTCATTCATGAAATCGTTGGTACATTGTTACAACCCTAGGTTATCTTCTTGTGACACTTAGGATCTTAAAGGCAATCTAGCACTATCATATAGTTAGACCATCCAACTAAAGGAGTGATCAATTCCTTGTTGTCCCACTTTACCCAACTCATATCACTTGCCAATTTAGTTCTACAACTTCATCCTGATATGACCTCTAAACCTAACATTAAATGTTAAAGGTCAAACCCATTCCCGAGGATGAATAGTTACAACTCTTCATAATGAGTCACTCCTTCTTTTGAATGTTAATTTTATAACTAATATGTAATTCTATCCTTAACAAGGGATGAGACATTACAATCCATGCTCCTTGAGAATCTAGCTCATCCTTTAGTGCTTCATCTATGTCCAACAATATAGCAATTACATCCTTGCTATAATCTTCATTTTAGCTCCTTTATTATCTTCATTGTGATTTGTACATATAAAAAATCATAAATTAATTTCTTGCTATCAATTGACAATAAATATAATTTATTGCTCAATATCATGATCATCAAAAGTTAATTCTAGGTGTTGAGAATAAAGTGCCTATTTTTCCAAGTTTATTGATTACAATTAGACCATTAAATGAGTATTTTAGTAATGCTTTTATTATGAATTTTCTTCATTTTATGGTCCTTAATTGCAATTGGTATGACCTTAAAGCTGTTGCTAGATCTTAGGGGTAAGGTATTTCAATCTAGGACACAAGGCATATCATTCTCATGGAACATCTTTAGTAAACTTGCATGGAAATTAGGATGAATCCTTAAATTCATTGGGAGACTTAATCGATAGCCTACTTCACTAGTTTTTTTTGAAACTTCAAAAAGTCCATAGTGTCTAGGGGCTAAGTATATTTTTCTAACTTAAGGGAACTCTTTATGGGTTTTACTCTCAATAGCACTTGATCCTCAATTTGGAATTCCTTCTTAAGATGATGTTGATCTGCATATTCCTTATACTTATCCTAGGCTACTTTCAAATTGTGTTTAACTCTTGTAATAATATTTTTCATGATTTTCATTTCTTCTTTCTTTCACTATGTACTTAGAGTTGGATCTACCCAAGGTACTGGTGTTTGACAATTTTTTCTATATATAACTTCTAGTGTATGGATCCATAATAATTACTTTTATTGGTGAATTCAACCAGATGCAAATAATTCTCCCATATCTTTGGTATACTTCCAACTTAGCTCTGTAAAATATCTTTGAGTATTTGATTGACACGTTCTATTTGACCATCTATTTCTAGGTGATACATTGTGCTGAAGTTTAATTGAGTCTCAAGTTCCTTGAAGAAGTTTCACCATAATCTAGAGATAAACTTAGGATCTCTATCCAAGATGATTGATTTTGGACACTCATGTAGCTAAAATACTCATTGTAAAAAATTTTGTACTACTTATTTAGCTATGTTTGTAAATTTCAAAGATACAAAATGAGGCATCTACGAAAGGTGATAAACTACCACCAATATTGAGTCATTTCATTTCTTATTTAGCAATAATCCTACAATGAAATCCATAGTTCTTTCCATTTCCATGTTGAGACCTCCAAAGGTTGTAATAATCCAATTGGTTTATTTTTTTTAACTTTCACTCTCTAGTAGATTGGACGATTTTTAATGTATGTGGATACATCATTCTTTACTCTAGGCTAGAAATAAAACTTATGTATCATCACATAGGTTCTAACATATCTAGGATGTCTAGCATATGGAACTTTTTGAGCTTTGGACAATAACTTCTCCAATTTTATTTTGGTATGCATACTCTCTGTCCCTTCATCAATAGACCATCTGAGGAAAGGTGGCAACAAGTCTCAAAAGAAATATTGGCTAAAATTTTCTTGAAGGAACTTCTTTCATTTGTTCCTTGATCTCATCTTCAATAGGAATTATCATAGCATCATCATCAGGTTCTACATTCAACTAAGGGTATTAGCCACTATATTTTATTTACCTAAAATATATTTAATCTCAAAATCATATTCAACCAGTAATTGTATCCACCTTCATTGTTGGGTGTTTAGGATGGGTTGTCTCAATCGATATTCTAGGTTTTTATTATTTGTTTCTAGTGCAAATAATTTTCCACAAAGGTAATGTTTCCAAACCTTTAAAGCATAAATAATTATCAGTAATTCTAATCATGGATTAAGTAACTTACCTCAGCTTCTCATAATTTACAAGACTCACAACATACTGCTTTATCTTCTTATGAAAGAACTACATAAATCCATACTCCAAAGAAATTTGTAGATACTTTTATTCATCTAAGATTCGTAGGATTGGTACCATTGTTAGTAGTATCTTTACTCTTAGAAAAGATGCCCTACATTTTTCATTAAACTTAAACACACATAGTTCTTGCAAGAGGCTAGTCAAGGGAATGACCAAAGTAGAATAAGCTTTAATAAAACATTGATAAAAGCCTATTAAATCCAAGAAATTGTGAACTATTATATTATCTTTAAGTTCTGACCAATTACAAACTACAGTAAATTTTGATGGATCTACTTGAAATCGTTGCTTAGATACTATATGACCCAAGTATGATACTTCTTCTTTAAAGAGTTTGGATTTGCTTAATTTTACCTTTTAATGATGTTCCTTGATGATTCCCATTTTAATTTTTTAAAGTTTAACATTTTCCTCTCTTAACTTATAATAAACAAGTATATCATCCATAAATATAATAACAAATTGATCAAGGTACTCTTGAAAGATATTATTCATTAATGCCATGAATGTTCCAAGTGCATTAGTTAATCCAAATGGCATCACCATAAATTCTTATAATCTATACCTAGTTCTAAATGCATTTTTCTCAATATATTTTTCTTTAATCCTTATTTGGTGATAATCTAACTTCATATCAATTATGGAAAAACAACATACTCTAGTAAGTTGATCAAACTAGTTGTCAATCCTAGGAAAGGAATAAGTATTTTTAATCATTACTTTATTTAATTCTCTATAATCAATGCATAATCTCAATGTACCATCTTTGTTCTTAATAAATAAAATTGGTGCATACCAAGGTAAGACACTTAGTTGAATATTTCCTTATTCTAATAATTGGTCTAATTATACTTTTAATTCCCTTAATTCTGAAGGGGAAAATCTATATTGGGCTTTTAAAAGTAGTTTTATATCTAGAAAGACATCAATGGCATGTTAATAGTTCTCTTTGGCAATAAATCTCTACTATCACCAAATACTAAATTCTTGTACTCTATAAGTTGTTTTCGGATCTCAATGTCAAAAGGTTCTGGGGTTGAGTTTAATAATGAACATGGTAGAACCTTTCTTGGCTAATAGCTTAGCTTATTTAATAGTTATCATATATATTTTCTTTTCTATTCCAACCTCCATCAAAACCCTAAATCTTTGCATGGTTGATACTTTCAAGACATAGGTTTCAAAATGGAGAGTAACATGAAATTTTTGTAGGAAACACATTTCTAAGTTTACATCGATATCTTCTAATTCAAATTCAACTGATTAACCAATAAAAGTAATATCTTACATGGTAAAATTAAATTTCTCCATACTTAATATACTTAATCACAGTTGTTCCATCTGAAAGTTCTATTTTAATAACTTTTGGAAGGTAATGTTAGATTAAATGACTTAATTAAAGCTAGTGAAATAAAACTATCACTTACTCTACTATTGATAAAACATTTATCCTTTTTCCCTTCAATCAACACTTTAAAAATGAGTAAAGCAATTTAAAATTTCCTCAAAATTGACTTAGCCAATGCTAAAATTTTCTTAGCTTTTTTCTTGGCCACACTAGTGTTGAATTTTTTTTTCTTATTTTGATTGTTTCTTTATATCCTTACAGTTAATTTTGGATAATCCTACATAAAATGATCTTCGTTGCTAGTGTAACATCCAGATAAAGTTCTCTTGGTAGATGTTTCTTCTACCATTACTTGTCATAGGGTTGTAGTAATGAGGACATCACCCAACCCTATGTAATCTTGAATGTATCTTGGATATTTTGTGTCTTATTTTTATGTATGTCTTCTTATGTTGACCTCTTGATGATGATCCCCAGGTGTTTTTCCATGTTTGAAAGTGTTTTGGCCTTATTTTGATGAGTCTAGGAGGTTCTTGGGGATATGGGGACTTGTTTGGAGGTGTTTGAAGATTTCAAACGTCAAAATGAGTATCTTTAATTTTGGCCTTATTAGGTTAGACATCTACCCTAATAGTTAGATGTCTAAGCTACATACTAGACATCTAACTTGATTTCAAGATGTCTACTCTAACATCTCTACACTTATGAAAGACATCTACTATTTCTCCAAGAATTCTAATCCAAATTTTAATAGACATAAATTTGAATAGAAAATTGAAGAAAAGATGAAAGGTCATACCAAGAAGCTATAAATAAGAGTCCAATACCTGGATTTGGTAAAAGAGAAAAAGAAAAGAGATTTGAGAAGTCTCTTAAGAGCTTGTGCAAGAAGAGTTTGAGTAAGAGGCAAGGGAGAGCACTTAAGAGGTAGAGAGAATCTATTATAAGTATCTTTTCTTGAGCTTTAGCTCCATTTTAAGCAATTGAAAATTAAAAGGGAACATATGTGGCCTCTAAAATCCTTTGGAGAGATGTGAGTTGAGCTTAGCTCTTCATCTTTGATGTATTTCTCTACATTTTAAAATTTTCCTTATAAAAAGGGTAATTTTCTCCAATTCATTATCTTATTCTTGCTTCTAAGAAATTTTGCTTATGAATCTTTTGGAATGGATCCTTCTAGAGTCTATTGAGGTAGTAATCAAATCAAGTTAGTATCAAAGCATTTTCTTTGGAGGAATCCACACATATGCATTTGGTTTGGAGGTTTTCACACTTGAATTGTTGATCTTCATCAAGCTTTTGGAGAAATTTTGAAGAATTGTGAAGCTTTATAGCCACTTAGGATTTAAAGAACCTAATATTGGTAAAGAATGCTTGAATATTGTAAGATCAAGTTTATTTTATGATTTTTGAGCACTAGTTTATTTGAAAGGCTAGGATTTGAAGTAAATTGATTCAAATTTACAGTTTTATGTTGAATCTTGGTGTTTTCTTTAAATGAAAGGAATATTATTATGGATATTTATGCATTTTATTTTGGGCATTATTCTTGTTGCTTTAATTTTTACCTTTAGGCCTATGAAAGGTATGACTCTTAAGAAGAAGACAAATCAAGAGCTTGGGCAAGCACTTCAAGAGCCAAAAATATTCTTTAAGGAATTTGTGGCTGAAATGCAAGAAACTCTTTCTAAAGTCAAGGCCTACAAGCACCAAGATTTTTCAAAAACTCCAAGAAGAAGAGATATGGAGAAATTCAAAACTAGGTTGGGAAATATTTTGAGAAGAATTGAGAGAATATCTTCTAGCCATCAATGAAAGGAAGAAGATGAAAGGTTTGGTTAAGGAGAGAACATTGAAAGCTCAAAACCAAAACCTCAACTGATACTCATTATCATATTTGTGATACATTGAGTTTTGATGGTTGTGCTAAGTGTTATGGCCTTGAGTCATGGGGACATGGTGCTTTCTAGATTGTGAAGGATCATTAAGCATGACATTTTAATGGTGGGAGAGATGATGAGAACATCACCAAGCCCTTGTGTAATCCTCAATGTATCTTGGATATGCATGTGTCTTGTTTTTGTGCATGTCTTCTTGTGTTGATATTTTAATCATGATTCCAAGGTGTTTTTCCATGTTGGGAAGTGTTTTGAATTTATTTTAATGATTCTAGGAGGTTCCCAGGGCTATGGGGACTTATTTAAAGATGTTCATAGGTTCTAAACCTCAAAATGAGCATATATAATTTTGGCCTTGGCAAGTTAGACATCTACCTTAACAGTTAGACATCTAAGTTGCATACTAGATGTCTAACTTGATTTCAAGACATGTACTCTGACATCTCTACACTTAGGAAATATGTCTACAGTTTCTCCAAGACATCTAGTATGGATTTTAACAAATATCAAATTAAATGGAAAATTGGAGGAAAGATAAAAGGTCATACTAAGAAGCTATAAATAAGAGTTCAAGGTGTTATATTGATAAAATGGAGAGAGAATAAGATTTGAGAAGTTTCTTGAGAGCTTGTGCAAGAAGAGTTTGAGTGAGAGGCAAGGGAGAGCACTTGAGAGAGGTTGAGAGAATGTCTTATAAGTGTCTTGTCTTGAGCTTTATATCCATTATGGGTAATTGAGGATTGAAAGGGAACATATGTGACCTCTAAGATCCTTGGGAGATATGTGAGCTGAGCTTGGCTCCTCATCTTTGATGTATTTCTCTACATTTTAAGAGTTTTCTCATAAAAGGAAAATTTTCTCCAATTCATTATCTTGTTCTTGCTTCTAAGTTAATTTTTCTTAAGAAGCTTGTGGAATGGGCCCTTTTGAAGTCTATTGAGGTAGGCTTCACCTCATGTAGTTTATAATTGATTTGATTCCTTATAATCCTTAACAATTTTGTATGTTTCATCAATAGTTTGTGGGTTATGTGCATGAGTCTAGGGATGTAGTTGAACATGCAGTCCACCAATGAACTTTGAAGCTAATTCACCCTTATCCCACTATCTTACATAATAGTTGAGATCATAGAATTATTTAAAATGATCCTCCACTGATCATTAGTGTAATCTCAATAAGTCAAATCTCATCTTACATTCTTTAAGAAAAGAATCAAATATAAATTTTTGTTTGACATCTCTACAAAAATTAAGCTAATTTGTAATCAAGCCTTGAGATTGTAGTTAATTCTACCATGTTACTACAAGTCCCCTTAAATAGAAAGAGACTACTTATAAATATTCTTAGCTCGATAAATTCAACATATCGAAATAATTCTTCATGGTATCAATCTAAACTTTCACCTTAGCACTAGATCCAAGGGTTTCCTCATAATGATCTAGTTTTACCTTTTTGGCATGAACCAAAGTTAATGATTCTATTGGTGAATTTTTCCAATTTTAATAACCCTTACCTTCAAGTTCCATTCTTTGGCTTTATGAAGAAATATTAGTACATTGACATCCAACAGGTGGGGATTGATCTCAATACTGATCCCTAGGGGGGAATTGTTCCTGATTATGGTTTTGGTTATGGTCTCTTAGTGAATATTGGTTTTGATTGGGATGTTGCATTAAATGATTAGTTAATTACATAATGGAATCTACAAAGAAATCCATCTTCCCTTAAACTTTTTTCCATTTCCCTTCTAAACTCTGGGACAACTTCCTAATCTCTTCCAACATATTTTGCATATTTCTCCCAAATCCTTGGTTTGATTGATGGAGTTCCTCTTAAACATCTCTAATTTCATTAATTTTTTATTCAAGGGCATCCATTCGATCATTGACTTGGGACTTCATCATTTTCCAATGAACTCTCTAGACTACAAACATTGATAAGTCAAAGAAAAAAGGTAAGGTGATGGTTTCTTAGTCTTTGTGGATTTTTTTATAGGTTCTAAAGTAGTTAATTGGTTCTAGAAGAAGTTGGAACTACCATTAATGAATTCATTATTTCTAGATCCCTCCATGGGAACTTAATTGGCCTTCAAAGACTCTAGTAAGAAAAATTCAATGTTTGGGCTTTTATGGATGACTAAATTATGAGTTATAAAACTAGTTTTTGAGTTTTTGTAAGCTAAATCTAACTTTCCCATTACGTTTGAAGGATTTAAATCTATTATAAATAGTTTTTGTTTTGTTGAAACTAGACACTAGAGTCAAAGGTTATGGAATCTTAAAGTTGTAAGAAAATTTTCCATTTTTTGAGACTTTCCAGGAGGTCACCCATCCCAATACTACTCTAGGGCATGCATGCTTAACTATGGAATTCTTATTTCAATTATTGTCAACATGTCAGTTTTTTTAAAAATATTTTTTCATATTTAAATATTTAACTTTTGCACTTTGATTTTGATGTTTTTATGAATTTTTCTTGTAAATTAACAAAATTTTCAAATTTTTTCATCAACTATCAAAAACTTTTTCCATCACCGAGAGAAAGGTTTTTCTAGCATTGATAGTGTTCATGGGCTGCCAGAGGAGGTAGGTTTTCTAGCACTGATGGTGTTCATGGCATGTTATAGGAAGCAAGTTTTTTCAGTGCTAAAAGTGTCCATGGAAGGCTAGAGGAGGCATGTTTTTCTAGTAGTCATGATTTCTATGGCATGTTGGTAGGAGGCAAGTTTTTTCAATGCTCAAAATGTTAGTGGCATGTTGAAGGAGGCAGGTTTTTCTAATGTCTGTGGTGTCCACAATGTGTTCTAGGAGGTAGGTTTTCCCAGCACTAGCAGTTTCCATGATGTAAGGGTTGTGCAGATGACAATGGTGGCTTGGGCAATGGACAATGGTGCGAGGAATAATGGCGACATGAGGATTTGTGTATATGGCAAATGCTTGGGAAACAAATGGTAGTGCAAGGGTTGGTAAAAAGTAGGCATAGGAAGGCTATGGCAAGTAGCATGCACACAACAAGATTGGTCACAATAGCAAGAGGTGAGTGGTAGCAAGGCAAAAGATGAGTAGTGGCATGATAGGAGGCCATGTTGTGGCATGATCCACCATGATAGGCCTCAATGGTCCACCACGATGCTCCATAGACTAGTTGCAAGGCCCTGCCATGCAAAGGTGCAATAGGCCAACTTGCAATTGCCTATTGTGATGCTATGTGGCCATGCTTTAGGGCCTAGTTATGCAATAGCATAGCTGGCCTGTGGCTAGTAGCCATGTTGCCTTTGTGGCTAATTTTTTTTTTAAATTTAATATTCTTATTTATTTGAAAAAATTTTTATTGAAGATGGAGTTTTTGGTTCAACTCACAACCCCAAATTTTTATTTATTTATTTTTAAATGACATGCTTATAGAGAAACATAATATCTCACAAACCATAAGCTGGATTTTCATGAAATTGGTACTATTGGAATTGTCTAGGAGAGTGCTACACATTGGACTTATGATAACGTTATTTTATGGATCCTATCAATAAAAAAATAAGAAAAATCACCATTACCTTAAAATTAATTAACAATTAATTATTTATTAACATAAGTTTTAACTGCCCTTTTCTCTAGTCTACTCCATGTTCTACTGCAGGTAGGGTTTAAAATCTTCCTATAAATTCATAGAAAAAAGTCTTTTTTACCCATCATATTTATATGTAGCAATTGTAGATATTTCTTGTAGCAACATGACTCCTTCTAATCATTCCATTCAAGCTCCTACCACCACTTCAAGTAGCCCTAAATTATTATTGATTATTTTGCATCAAAATAATGCAATTGTAGTAATTGATTTGGTTCATAGCTTATTAGGCATTGAGGGCTTTAAATATATCACAACTTCTAAGTTGTATAAGTTGTTTTTTGTATTCTTAAAACTTCCTATTGTAAAGATCTTGTAAGGTAATGGTGTAATGTTTATCACATATGGGAAAGTTCTATTCAAAAATGATCTTTGGGCAATTAGTAATTACTCTTACCAATGTTTAGTCAATTTTGGGATTCCACTTAGGGACCCTTTGATACCTAATGTACACTCTTGTAAGTTTCAAGCATCTCCTACCAATGTTTAGTCAATTCTAGGTTTTCACTTAGGGGAGGATCCTTTGATACCTACTGTACACTCTCCTAAGTTTCAAGCATTTTTCTAAAGAAAGTTGTCTAATTATCTTATTGATTTTGCTCTATGTCAAAATAAATATCATCCAATTGATTTTATTAATAAATCCAGTTATGAATTATGTTAGTTTATATACAGTAAGGTTTTATGAAATGCCTAGTCTTCCTATGTTAATGCCTGTTCTATCTATATTTTTCATGGTACCAAAAATGGTAAGATCTATTATTGTTTTTTATCTTGTTTTTCAACTTTATAGCTTGCCATAAAACATGGTATTTCCAACAAGAGAAATTATAAAAATCTTTACATTATATGTTTTGTACCTCTAATCATGACCTTAATCTTAGGTTATGATACTATGACCAACAATCTTGATCATTTTAATTCTAATCTACACCCTAAATTTCTTGAGAAAGAAAGAATTGTAAGGAGTGAGATTGAAGATGCCAAAAAGGTTAGAAAGCTCTCATATAGACTTTTAATCTAAAAGGAACTAATGAGATATATAAATTTTTTAATTCTATGTTTGTTATTTATTGATTATGTATCTTTATGGTATTTATTTGCTAGTACAACCTAGGTTGCAGACTAAACTAGCAAAAGCTAAGGGAAAGGATGATCTCGCAACAATAGAACTAAGTTTCAAGGATTTTATCATCAATCACATAATATCATTATTGTTGTTGTTTTTTATGTATGTTTATTTATTTATTTATTTTATTTCTAATTCTTTATTAGAAACAATGCATAGAACAAGGTTCTAGTGGAAAAATTTTAAGCAATAAGAAAAAGGAGAAAAGAAATAAACCAATGGTAACTTAACTAATAGTTATCAAATATATGGTTTTTGAATACTCCATTTTTTTTATGTTACATCCCTTTTTGTATTATTTGTGCCTTTAGGTCAAGGGTATTTTATCCAAAAGTTGGAGAAGGATTCTTTGCACATGTCTAATTTTGAATAGACTCTGACCCCACCTCCAATATCTCCTCAAGTGCAATCTCTATGGGTGACTCCAATGAAGGGTTCTATACTATCTAGGGATGCACAAGCCATGTTAGAATTTTCTATTTCTAAATCCCTTTCTATTTGCATGAAACCTTTAATTACCATAATGGGTTCAGCCTACTTCTTAGGATTGATGGTAGTTGCTATAGAAGAAGATCTTGTTCTTCTTGGTAATTTGAGTGATTAGATTACAAAGAATACCTCATACTTTGTCCATGAGGAGTTGTATCACTTAAGAGAGTGCGAGTCTTATAACTTCAAGAGTGATTACAAGTTGGTGTAGGCTAGTGGTTCATCTCCTTTTCATGTTATCCCTAATGATGCTCTAGTGATTAGTAAAAATCTTGAAGAAATCTTAGGAGAATCAAGGAGTGCCACTTGCTTACCTCGACACTTATTGAACTATGAGCACATTCTTCAGAATGAGAATGATTAGCTTTGCATAAGTAATGATTCTTTCTTGTTTATTATATATATATATATATATTCTCCTCTCTCTTTTTATACTCATATCCTTAAACTTATGCATACAAAGGAAGGAGAGGTGATGAGACGTGATATCGCATGCACCATGATATCATGTACGCGATATCACAGACGTTGCGATATCGCATCCCATGTGATATCGTGTACTTGATATCGTGGTCTGCCACCAAATCTATAAATAAGAGGCAGCACTCCCCTCATTTCTCATCCTGGTTTAGAAGTAGGAAAACTTTGGTAGTTTGATCACTCCAAAGATAGAATATTTTCCATGTGCCCATAGTAGGATTCCCCAAGTGAATGGATCTTTATTCAAGCAGCTTTGTACTTGAACGCAAGTTGTGTACGACAATAAAGACGAGCTTTGTGGATAAACCTTACAGTGCATGGAATAGGATTTTATTTAAATGTTATTTATTGCTTTCCTAGAATGCGGTATGATTACGAGCATCCAAGGATGTGTAAGGTTAGTCAAGGAATCGGCTGCTTATGGCATGCGTTATGAGTACGACTTGATTACGAGCATCTTGTGTGACTACTTGGTAACCCAGTGGCATATCTAGAATCTATGCTTGGTAATCCCAGTGGTAGTCTTGCACGGAAGATGTGTACGGTTAGTCAAGGAATCGACTGCTCATCGCACATAGGCTAGTTAGGCTCTCTCAACCCTTTCCTTCTAGTTAAGTGCCTTAGTACGACCACTTTGAGCACATGCGTTACGTGTGGTGATCCTAGTAACGTTTAGTGTTTGGTAGCCATAGTTGCATAGTTCAGGGTATGTACAGTAAGTGGGAATGGATGCTGATGCTAGTTAACTTAGACTTAGACCCTTAGAGTTAGTTTCTCAACCCTTCGCTCTTAGCATAGAAGACATAAAACCATAAAAGATCATAAAAATCATATACCTCAAACTTACTTAACCATACACCATGACAATAACAAGTAAGTCTAGGAAGACAACGAATGATTAACCCCAAGTGTTCCATGGGGCATTTAGGCATTTAGTCTGTGGAGTTCGACCAGATCGCGTGTGCTACGCTCATTTCATATGGTTGAGTGTAGGGGTACCTCGCCACTCATCATTTGCACCATTTCCGGGGACTAAGTGTTTGTGCGCTAAATAGAACATAAGGGATATCACTCACATCGTTGTGAGCCTTAACGAACCTTCAAGTTAATTAAGATAAAAATTTATATAATGGTGAATTAGCACACCGATAAAAATGCCTTCTTCTCATAAGAGAAACTCACCACCTAATGACCACACACGAAACAGTCGACAACATAAAACACATAACCAAAATCAGCCAAGTCCTAAACAATATAAGATGACATGCACTCATCCTGATGAGTATATCCCTAATTTTACCTTTATTCTCCATAAAGACGAATAGTTGCGATGGAGAGATTTGCAAGGTAAAATTTTGTTACCCCTAGATTGATCAATCTCTCACATGCTTTTCTGTGCCTTGGCACAGATAGGCATGACTGAATTATTTTTTGAATATGTTGCGGAAGATTTTGACATGAGGTATTATTATCCCACAAATGCCCAACATATGAGGGACTTACGATAGGAGAGTCAACATGCACTATTGAAGGACAAGGTCCTGCATGTCCTTAGCGAAATAGGAGATGAGGAACCCCTTACCACGGGTTTTTTAGCAAAAGATGTTCCCCCTCCTAACGATGATGAGGAGGTTGGATATCATAACCTATGATCAATGATACATATCCCTGGTTCTGATGCCCGTGAACACCAACTATTCATAGAGGGAACAACCACTTATGCTAAGGATGGGCACTTAGATCGTCACCACGATCGAGGTCGTAGTAGCTGAAGAAAATGCAAGAAACATCATCATGGCGATGGTTCCCCTTCTTCTTCCCCTTCTTCACATCACTCATCCTATCCTTCCTCATCTAGGTGTAGCCACCATGAACATAAAGGTGAGGATAAAAGTA
>MNCI01001756.1:106555-122081 GCA_015680685.1 Gnetum montanum | reverse complement strand
TATGTTACAAAATTTTCTACTTCAATAACTTTCATCATCCATCATTGATTCATCATATTTACTAATTCATTAATCCACGAAGTTAAATAATCATATTTAGGGCCATTGTTGTGTAATAGACTTTAACCATTAGATCAACTTAAATCAATTCCAAATTTTGAAGGTAGGAATATTGTTGAAAGAGTTTTATATCATGTATTTACATACTCCATAAGTCTCTCTATCACAGAGATATTCATTATACAAATCACTAATTTTTATTTTGAATGTTGAAAAGTTTTATTCAAGATACCTTTTTCAAGATATATTTGAATCATCAAATAAATTCTAATTAATCTGAAATTTTACAAGTTTATAGATTGTATAATGAGATCAACCCAAAACTCATTAGGATCGCAAAGATATCGAGACTATAAAATTTTTTAAAAAAATTCAGTTTTTCTCAATTTTCCCACTTGCATCATTTGATATATTAGGCTATAAAAATATATAAAATAAAAAATTTTCTTAAACCTTCTTCCATCTAAAGGATCTACCCTTCACACCCATGAAGTAACTTGGAAAGAACTGGTGGTGCTAGAGTAGTTTCAATTTTTGCAATATGTTGAGTGAAGTTCGAATGGAAAACAATGTGCCAGAGTACTTTCAAGACGTAGTGGTTTTTAGGGTGTAAGAATTTACCATGGCTACCTTTCTTGTTATGGAAGGAAGAAAGAAAGAACAATCCTCTTTATTAAAGAGAATGAATGACAATTATGGAATTTTACAATTGTTGGAAAAAGAAACTATATTTATGATTTCAAAGTTGTTCTACTAGAATAATTATGCCTTTAATAATATTAATAATATGCAAAAATACAATGTACACTACAAGTTTAACACTAACATTAGGGGGTATCATAACTTGAAGGATTGATCATAAGTACACCCCAAGACATATAGTCAATATGATAATTTAGAAAAATTATAGGGGAATGTAATAATATCTCTGATTCTAAGAGAAAAAATATGAATAATGGTTCTGAATTAGATTTGGACAACACCAAAAATAGAAAAAATTGAAATGGTAAGAACCATATTACAAGGGAAATCAGAGAATGGGAACTTGCTGAAGACATTCAAAGATGGGATGAAACAAGATATAGTGTTAAACATTGGGTTGTAGAAAACCCAAGATGGTTTTTAATTTTATGAAATATGCTGTGTAAGGTAAAAATAGATAGAGAATAATTTGCAAACATTTTTCTTAGGCTAAGAAGTTAGGTAGAGTTCATCTTTTTTTTTAAATAGGCCTATGAATTATAAGATTTTATATTTTGTTACAAAGTGTAACTTGAACTAACAACCTCTATCCTATGAGCTAACAACTTGAGTCACATATCACTAGTAATTTAAAAGGGTTGTTGGATCCTAAAATCAATGTTGATAATAAACAAATTTTTTTTTACAAAATATCATATGTTTAACATAAAGTAGAAACACTTTAAAAAAAGAGATGGAAAAGAAAACCATTGTAATTTTAGGGATGTCTACTCATGTATACAATATTAAATTTTATACTCATGTATTTTAAAATAATTTGTTAGTTTTAACATTCATCATCATTAACATCCTATCCTATCCTTTCTATTTGAATAATAAAAATTAGTAATTAAATTCTAAGAGAGATCACCTCAAAATCTTAGTAATAGAAATAGTGGTAAAACATTTATCCTTACCATCAGGTTAATAAATTGAGAAAATTTATTATCACTCATATTAATGGATTTCATTATAGATGTCCTTTGCTTGATAATTTTAAAAGAAACTTTTTGTATCATTATTTGTGGAAACAATCTCATAAAATTAACATTTCGTAATATATCACAAAAACAAACAAGTAACAATACTAAAAGTACTAAATTTATCATATCTATTTATTGAGCTACCTAGGACTATATCTTTAATATAAGTTATAATATAAGAAAAAATATAAAAAAATTTTGAAAACATAAAATGGTAAAATTTGTTTTAAAAAACATAATATAGTAAAAATAGAAAAATCCATTTTAAAAGAAATAACGTTTTAAAATGTAAGAATATTTTTACATATTCGCTACAAAAGAAACAAAAAGCAGTAAAAAACTACATATAAGTAAAACTAAAGATAGTTATCCAATTAAGGAATAGTGGACCACAACTAAAGCAAATTGATGTAAGTTTGTAAGTGTAACACCTTTGTCTACAAAATCCATTGAAGATAATGTTTAGTAGATTGCCAAGAACACTAATGTATATCATTACATTCAAGAAAGATAAAAGGTATTATAATACATATAATACAATAAAACATATGTTGCCATAGTGTGAGATAGAGAAATATGTATAATTTGATATTTTTATAAACTTTTATGGATTTTAGAATTATGAGAAGGAAATAATAATAAACACATATGCATAGCAATCCCTCTTGAGAACAGGTGAAATGCTTATGTTGTAATTTCTCTTGGAGACATGTGTGATACTACACATGAAATGCAATGAAAATGGCTCCTAGTCACAACCTTGATGGCCCCATGTTGTATAGTTATGACTTTCTTAGGTAAGGATGAATTGTCGCAACTTAAAAAATGAGAAATAAATATTTTTTTTATTATTCTTAGTGTTTTAGTATTTTAGGCATCAATGATAAAATGAGAAAAAATCATAAGCTTGATTAACCATGCAAACACTAGATTCTTGCATCAACTAAATGGTTCTAGGCTACATAAGTAAGGTAGCAGTCAAGCAAAGTCTAGTCTCACTTTTGAAAGAAACAACTCAAAACACACACAAAATAGGAAAGGAAATCAACTTCCCCAAGGGAGAAGAGCTCATCATACAAACCAAACATTCAAAGCTCCAAGAAATATCTAAGTATAAATGAATGAATAGATAAGCTGTCCTCATGTTTTTATAGTTTTTGCATAGAAACGGAGGAGGTTTATCAGTGCTTAGGCATCAATGGATGCTAGTTGACATAAACTAGGTAGATCCCGATCACATGGATGGTAGAGAAGATAAAACCAAGCCTAGCAGGGTATGTACTAATGGAAGGTAGTTAGTAGCATCCTCCATCCCAAAAAAAGAAAATACACTCTACAATTTGAGTCCTAGGTATAAGCTAGAACTTAAGAGAGTATGTTAAAAGGATCCTAGGACATCTAAATGGAGCCAAAATCATCATAAAGACCTTGGAATCATGCACAAAACCTCAAAGTACGAGGCATCATGGAAGACTAATAGCCTCTACCAAACATGATAGACTATAAAGACAGGGTACCTGAAATACTTCCTAGACCTAGGGCTTACAAATAATATGCAAATTACCAATGTATAACTCATCACTATGTATATGATGTTACTCTTTTGTGATATCCTTGTATTAAACCTTTATGCACTTGTTTAATAATGAATGTTGTTGCTTAACTTTTATTGCCATGTTAAGCTATGAAATATTTTTTTATGTGGACTTTGCTTAGATTACCTAAGAATTATTTTTAAAGAGTATATTATTTTAATTTTAGGGACCACTACTTGTAGTAATGATAAGGTATTTATTTCTCAAGTTGTAGACTTGGGTTCAAGCTTAGGCATAACCACTCAAAGTAGGTTATGGTTTTGCTCAGCCAACAATCCTCCCATGACCTTGTCTTGGTAGGATGAGCATGGAGCCTTTGGGCAACCATCCTTTTTATATTATTTTAATTTTATTTTAAAGCATAAAAATTCATTTTTAACATCATCATCATCATCTTTTTAGCCTTATCTTAATAAAATGGCATTGACTACAAGATTTCTTTTTTACTATTAACCTCTATGAATAGCTAAATCTTTTTTTATTTGTAATTTTTTAAAATTATCTTTAATCATTTTCTCTTATATTTTTTATCCTTCCTTTCAGTAGTTTTTTTACAATAGTGATGTAGCAACTTTTTCTATAGGCTCATTATTTATTCTTTTGTGCACATGTTGAACCCATCTAAGGTGTCATCATTTTTGTAACTTATTTAAGATAGAAATCACTCTAGTTCTTTATCTAATGTTTGTATCGTGTAATTTATCTCTTTTTGTAATGTTTAACATCCATGTTAGACTGTGTAGAATATGTATAATATTTTTGAAAGATCTACTAGACAAGTGTGATGAAGCATTGATTGGCTACATCGACGAGATTGTGTTGACATAGTTACCATGATGCAGTTGCCTAGATGCAACTACTTGAATGAAACTATCTTGATGTAGCCCCATCAATGCGACCCCATCGACGTGGCCCCCTTAATGCAACCTCGTTGACACAGTGTCTATTTTCACCTATAAATATGCTTGCTCTCATTGTGTATTATAATTCTTTTGTCAATAGAGTAGTCAAACTCTTGTAGTTTTATTTCATAGTCTTAGAAAATAGTTAGTGAGTGCTTGCAATGTGGATCTGAGTTAGTTGTACAACATCTTGTTCGAGTGGTAATGTACTTGGACACATTCCATGAATGGAAATAAGATCGAGATTGATTCTTATTCATTACAGAACTTTGACTTAGATTAGATTTACTTTTCATGCAATTTACTTTTCATGTACTTAGTTAATATTTATGTTTTCATGCACATTAATGAATTGGCAGAATGCATGCAACCAATTTTGCACGTAAACATGTATTTGCGTGGTAATCCTAGCAACATTATTGCTTGGTTCACCCAATAGCATAGTTATTGGTGATCTCAGAAGTGAATACATGGGTTCATGACATGTAGAGAAAGCTAGGAACAAACACTCATCACCCATGGGCTAGTTTAGACTTTACTTTCCATTGTTAATTAGTTTAAATAATTGATTACTTTATTATCATTTGGAGTAGCATAAGGTCGAAACAACATCAAGAATCATATGCCTCACTTTGGACTAAATCCTACATGACAAAGCTACCATTAGTCTAAGTGGGAAGACAATAAACTACGATCAAGGGATAATGATCTAGATGCCACAACCTGTCCCATCTAAGAAATTCAACTAAATTGTGCGTGAACACTTGTGATTTGTATGGTTGGGCATAGGGGGTACCCACCGATCATCATTGGTGTTGTTGCCAGGGATGGTGCTAGTTATCTAGATTAGTTATATTATAAAAAATCACTATTAATTTATTAATGATTTATCTTTTAGAAAATATTAAGTCATACATGCTTAAAAAATGTCTTCTTCACATAGGACCAATAATGCATTGTATGATGAGAACATTCATTCGAGAACTAATAGGATCTATATTGGAGAAAGTTGGAGTGAAAAACCTCATGTAAAGGTTTCATATGTTGATTTTTACCTTGACTACACTCAAGGACTACATTCACCCAAGGCAGAAAATTCTAGAAGAGATGAAGTAGGTCCAAGAACAAGGAGGGCCTTAAGGTGTAGGACCTCCTCTAAATTTAGAAATGATACACTAAGGAACCATTGGGAGGACTATACAAGCAATGGTGATTCTCCCAATTCCTCATCTCCCTCTTCCTCTTCATCATCTAGTTCTGACAAAGATGAACGTAGGTATAGAGATATAGCTCCATTATGGGGTCAGGATAAAGATAAAAATCAAACCCAAGGGCAAAACCAAAGACATAAAAATGAGCATAGACAAGATCATCACAAGTAGATGAATAGAAATATAGATTATCACCATGATGTGTCTGGTACAAATGAACCCTTGTTGGCTACCAGGGGCTTGACACAGATTAGGGAGGTAGTTCAGATATCCCAAAGGCATCAAAGGAATAGGCACATCAAATGTTTTGACATGAAAAAAATTCCTAAATTTAGGAGAGGCTATAATTATAATCCTCAACATGACTTACAAGCCTTCCATGATGTTTGTGCCTTGTAAAATATTGAAAATAAGTGGCATAAGCTTAAGCTCTTCCTCAAGACACTTATTCAATCCATCAGTGGTTCATAATGCTAGAACTCTTCAAAAAAAAAAAAAAATACCAAACCTATGTGAGAGTGTCCAACCTAAGAAAAAAAATCCAAGGGTGGAAGCAAGAAAATAATGAACCCTTGGATGTGGACTTGGATAGATACTATTCGCTACTACATATATGTCCTAGCCATGATTTCTCTAAAAAAGAGCAACTTTTCCACATCATAGATGGGCTTTGTAATGAAATGAGGAAGACCCCTGGGATTTATGCCTAAGTTTAGTTATATGAATTGAAAGTCCATTAGATATAAAGGCTAATCAAGTGGGTGGAAAAAGAAGAAGGAGAGCTATGTAAATGAGAGAATGTAGAGGAATATAATTGGGATCCAACTCTTCAAAAGAAGAAGGTCCATATCTATGATGAGGAAAAAGAGGAAACTCTCGATGAGATGATTTCACAACAAACCTTGCCAATACAAAATTTTATCAATGAGCTTGAAGTAATGCTAGATAAGATGTGGGAGTTGATGAATGACAAAGTTACAACTTACACAAAAACTGTAGAGCAGAGAGTAACGCAAAACAAATTGAGTAATCAAAAAAAGAGGAGGAAAAAGCACCAAAAAATAGCTAGGAGCACTTATTAGAAAAAAAGAAAAATATCTATAGAAGAAGAGGATATAAAATTAACCATAGAAGAGTATGATGGATGTGACATCTACCTATATGACCATCCAAAGGGCTATTGCCCAGTTATGTTACATCTACATGAGTATTGGGCTTTTGCTTTGAATCCCAAGTTTGTACAAAATAAAATTTCTAGGAAATTACCTTACTCACAAGGTAATTATAGATAGTCCTACAATGAACCATACTATCCAAGTGGGACTTCTTATCAAGCTCAAAACTACTATCAAATGCAGTGGAAAAATGCATAGTCATGGGAAAGGCCATCATCAAACCATCACTACCCTTATTTCTAGTCGAACTGATATGGATATTACGTTCAACAACCTATTTCCCCAATTGGTTCTACTTCCTCTAACTCAAATCACTACTAACACTCTCCCAAATATTATCAACCCACAACATCTTCTATGAGATAACCACCTCATGCCTCTCACCCTCTATCATATCCTCAATATTCTCACACTTACCTCCATGAGATGTCATGGCCAACAACACAGGAAGGTTTGGCACCACAACATCAATAGAAAAATTCCACTTGTGCTATGAACATACATAGGAAGAATCATGTCAATAGATCTCTATAGAAATCTACAAAACATCCCTTCTTTAGGACGGTTCCCATACATGCAAATAAGATGTGTAGATCCACTAGCTCATCAAAATCTATGCAAGGCCAATATGGTGCAACATCCTTTCTCACAAAAATGATGTCTCTTTATCATACTCAAAAGCCAATAACAATTTTCACTCCAACACAAGACATAAACAATGAACTTATCATTGTGGAAAGATAGAAACCTCCATGCATCACTACTAATAGTAAAGGATGTAGTTGTGGGTTAGAAATTCAAAATATTAACACAACCTACAACAAAGATAAGGAATAAGTGTATAAGAAAAACCTAGTCTACATAATAGCTACTAAACTAGAAGACATCCAATGGCTTGAAAATTACAATATAAAACTATTTAAAAGATGCATGGAAGAAACTGATCCTCTTATTAGTTTTGGACTTAAGAAAATGAACAAAACAAAGGACTTAGAAATAGATATCTTACACTCTAATTATACACTAGAAGAGGATAGTAAACATAGAGACCCAAGAATTAAAATAAAAAATCAATAAGAAGAAGCAAACACCTCTGGACCCCCTAAAATAGTAATACCTTCAAGTCCAGTTAAAGAAATGTCTCTAAATGATCCAAATGAGACATTGTATGTTGTCATCACCTTGTGCTTAAACACAAACTAAGGGATTTGAAAAGGGTTAATTATTAAGGAAAATTTACCAAAACTAATGTTGATCCTTTGGTGACTACAGGTGATGCTAAAAGAAATGCCTAAGGAAGAAAGTGTTTTGTTAGGACTTGAAACACCGTGAAATTTCAAGACCTCGATGATTCATCAAAGTCTCAAAGTTTAGGTAAAGGATTTTCACAAGTGGCACATTTCAGAAAGTCTTCTTTTTTTAGCTAAGGGCCTACTACGCTACACTACGTAGCTCAGCGTAGTAGACTTTAGGAGGGCTGAACAGAAACAAGGGATGCGCAGCAAAAACACTTCAACTTTGCAAGTTGGCCATGATTGAAAATCTTAACTTTTGGCATATTACGCCGAATTACGCTATGCGGCGTAATGTAGCGTAACGTAGCGTAACGCATGCAGATAGTTGATTTAATAACAACAGCGAAGATAGAAAAATTGAAGCATTAGCGGTTCTTATGCCATGATACGTTTCATAGCATATTGCAGTGTAACAGTAGGACAATTTTTTACTGAAGCTCCAGCAAGGATAGATTACGACACACTACGCTTCAGAGCTTAGCGCAGCGTAACACTGCAAGCTCCAGCTATGGCACATTAGGTTAATGGTATTTTGTGGGCCCAGGACATGCATCATTTAAATCGTGTTCTTCTCCTAACCCTAATCTTATAAATACCCCGGTTGACAATGATCAAAGGGTTGGCAATTCTTGAAGTTGGTAGCTGTAGGCAATGTTGGCAATTTTGGTGCAAAGATTGGCAATGACTGGTGAGAGGACGAGAAAGAGTTAGCAATAGAAAAGCATTGACGACGTGAGAGAAGAGTTTTGAGACTTTAAGTTAGTAGAAACTTTGCTTTGAGTCCAACTCCCTTCCACCTAGATTGGCTAGAACAAGGTAGATCGGCCTTTGCTTGTTTCATCTCTGAATAGTTTCTTGTTCTTGGCATGTGCTTCGTCTAAACCGAAGTCTGCTTGCAACCATTGTATTCAACGTATTTGTTTATAAGCTGAATCCTAGATCTCGGGATTTTGCATTCTCCAAATTTAATTTATTGCATCCTATTTACATTAATTTTATACCTACTTTGCATTGTTTACATCGTCCTCATCACCTTCAAAACTCGATCTTGGAACAGATCTTCTTTTGCTTGTCAACCGATATCATATTCTCTTGTCAATATTGTCATCTTGTGATCCGATCATTGACAAATTTACTGATTAAGTAAGTCCTTGTCTGATTAACAAGACCATTTAGGGAACCTCGGATTTTTTTTCTCTAGCACGACCCTCACACGGATCTGAGGTTAGAACTGTGTACACGAAATTTAGCTTGGTATTTCTAGCGACCGACGTTTTCCATCGTTACGGTTTTTTGGTGCTAGAAGGAGGGCCTGAACCTCCAATCTACATTTCATAGGTAGTCCTATAAGTTGTCTGTACCCATTCTCGATTGACGTAAATGTAATACCTCTGTGGTTTCTTACAAAATAGTGTGGTGCAGATCGGTTGCTTCGACGATTCCTTTGGAATCCTGCAGGATAGAAAGCCCATTTTTGCCTTAGCTTGCCTTTGACCTTGTGATCTTTATCCTTGTCATCATTACTCTTGAGTTGCATAGAGAATGGCTGCATCAACCACCGCTGTTGACACTACCAACCTCAAAAACCCTTGGATGCTACAAGTTACGCCTCCTGTGGTTGAGCTTCCAACAAGTTCGGTGCAACCACGTCGATCCCTCAAGCTCCAAAATAAAGAACCTGAGGGACACGCTCAACATAGGGAACATTTCAATTTCCTTGGTGCTAAACTTGTGGCAAATTTTCCCATGTATCCATAAGAACTCGAAGAGAAATATGAATATGAGTTCATATAGTTTAATGGAAAGGGATTTATTCCTTCACCTAATGCCAATGTACCTTTGACAGACCAACAAAAGTGGATCTTGGATCAAATGTTGATGGCCAGGGCATCGATAGAATAATGAGAGGAGTTGTTCTATGATGAAGTGCTTCATGATGGATAGGAGGATCTAGACTCCCATTCCGAGGGAGGCAGTCATGCTAGCTTTGTTGTGGCTCCTCCCTCCATGACATCCTATGTAAATCTGCTATTCATGGTCACCACGCCCTTGACATTATCTGATGCTAACCACGTCCCACACGCCCCAACCACATTTTTTCTCTCCGACTACCCTCCTAGGTGGTGCCCCTTCACAAATCATTCGTTTGCAAGCACAGTTAGCTAATCCATCTCATCATATACTTGCACCTATGTCATTGAATGTACACGTAGTGCCTACTTCGCAAGTACACACAATGCCTACATTCATCCCAACTTATACCATAGGACCCACCACTACCACATGGTGGGATCCAAACACATCATCCCTTGTAGTACAACTTACGCAGTTGTTAGCTATCTCATATTCACCACCATTAGCATCAAGTTCCGCATATGCTAAACCCCACTATAGGGTCATTGTCGATGCCTCCAACCATGCAAATGGCACACCCCATGGCACAGTCGACGGTTATTGCTCCATCTGCACCACCTACTAGGTGGTGGATGTCACAAGTGACACTGCTTGCAGGGGTAGTCTCGATAACATTGCACACAGGCCAAGTTGTCGCCCGTATCCCACCACCCAGCATGGCTCATCCTGTCATTCCACAAACAACCGCCTTGTTCATGGGTTTGGATCAAGCCTTCTAGCTTATTTAGACCCTTACTAAGGAGGTTAAATGCCTCAAGGCTACTGGTTCTAACACAATATAGGTCATGGATTTTTACCATGACGATCCTATTAGTCCAACAGTGCCTATTTTGTTGTTGGCTCCTGGGATGCCACTCCCCTAGTTTACAAAATACAATGGGGAAGGCGATCCCAACACCCATCTAGTTACCTTCAAGTTAGAGTCATTGTTATTACAACAATGGCCACATACCATCATTCGTGTCTTTGCTATGTCCCTAATGGGAAAAGCTTTAGATTGGTATCATGCACTCCCACACTCTTCCATCTCAACCTTGGAAGAGCTACTAACTTACTTTGTGACTTGTTTCAAATACAACCTAAAACTAGAAGTTACATTAGACCAGTTAATGGGATTCAAACAAGATCCACTCAAACCAGTCCAAAAGTTTATACAGCGGTGGAGTGCAACCTTGAACGAAATCTGTGAACCCATTGTGGAGGCTCATCTATTGGCAATCTTCAAGGGGGCAGTTAATGACTTTATCAAGTCTAAATTGTATTACCTCACTTCCCGTTCCCTCAGCTAAGCCTTCACTCAAACTAAGAGCATTTAAGACGTGGCAGAGGCTAGCAAAGACCCAGCGTATGTGGTCTACAAAAATGCCCATAAAAGGGGCAAAGACAAAGGCAAAGCTACAACAACGACGGTAACAATGGTAGTCGAAAGGTCCAAGAAGAAAAATAACAATAAGAAAGTATCTACAATGCCTGCTGAGCCCACAACTAGCTCAAATAGCATCGATTAAGAAACTCCACCCTTCCCTGAGGCATCTACACAACCGAAGCCTAATTTTGAGTGGAAGGACCGCTCAAAGTACACGACTCTACCTATAAAGCCTTCAGAACTTCTGAAGTAATTACTGGGAACTCACCATATTCAACATAAGAAGGTGTTCGAGGAAGGTCTGAAATGCCATGAACGGTAGTGTGAGCTACTTAAGAACCCCTCCTTGGCCCTGCCAAATGAACTGGTAGTTCCTAAAAACTTTAGGCTGGACTGTTTCTGTGACTACCACCAATTGTGTGGTCATGACATGGATTACTGCTGGGCATTGAAAGATGACATTCAATGCATGATCGATTAGAGTAAACTGATATTAGATAGTAGTAGTCCGGTCCATCCAGAAAACCAATCCATGCATGTGTACTAGGACCCATTAAACACAAATAACATAGGGTACACTATCAACATAGTGGGCATAGAGGACACTGGCCAGGCATAGCCAAAGCAACCCTTTGTGCTGCGTGTACCTCTTTGTCCATCTCAGATGACAAGCTTGTCAACATCGACGGGTGTAGATCAGGGAAAACCCTTCATCATCCAAATCCCATCTCCTACCTCTTTTCTGCAACCCACTATCGATAAAGCCATGGCCTAGCCCGTGCCCACACCTAGGAACCCTTTGTCATCAGGGTGCCAAAGTCGTTAGTCGCTCCTGCTACACAAAAGAAAATCTCTAAGTCAACACTCGAATCACAACCTAATAGGAAAGGAGAAGGACATATGACAGGTAATATAGCCAAGGACCTGCTTACGCTAAGGTTTCCTAAGCCTATGCCCTTTGCCTCAGCACCCTTGGCTCCACTCTCTAAAAAGGACAATGCTACGCAAACGCAACCATTTTCTCCTATGCAAGAAAACACAACCCTCAACCAGAAACTGTTCCTCCGTGAGAGTTTTGTCTCCTGGGATGAATGGAAGAAGAGAAGGGTGAAACAAACAACTAGCTTGTGGATGTGATCTCCTCGACACTTTTACGCAAGTTAAGCAGGCTCTTAAACAAAAAAAAATACAACATTGAGCCTCTATGACTTGTTGATAACATCACAAAAGTATCGTGAGGCCATGGTTTGCATGTTAACGTCCATACCCATGGACAAGAGCTTGCCAGCAGATGAAGAAGCAATCCACTCCATCATGCTTCCCATCACCGCTGAACAACCCTGACCTTCCATATTGAATTTTCATGATGAATCCATTAAGGATGACCTGGAGAAGGGTCAAGTGACAACAACGCCTATGTTTATCACTATCTAGGTTGGCCAATACCAAATCTAGAGAGTACATGTAGATGATGGTGCAGCTGCCAATGTCATTCCATACCCCATAGTGGATAAACTAGTTTTGATTGACCAGATCCATCCCACGACAACGTCATGTTTGAAGTCATTTAATGTGGCACGAGTGTAAGTCAAAGGAATAGTACACATCAACTTCATAGCAGGTGACCAATTCCCCACAGACGTAGTGTTTATCATTGTCGAGGAGATGCTTGGTTTCAACTTAATCTTTGGGAGGTCCTAGTTAGCTCAATTAAGGACAGTCTCATCACCCATCCATCAGTAGATCCACTTGCCTTACGAAGGAGGGGAAGTGATCATCCATGGTGATAAGATGATTCCTCAAGCTATAAATAACGTAGAAATGGAATAGGGTTCGAAAATCGAAATTCTTGAAGATTAGTCTCCTGTTCCAATATTTGAACAGGGCAATACAGTGGCTAATGATAACTTGATTTGGGATGAACTACCTTTTCAAGGGGAAGATGGTGGCATACAGGAATGGCGTAATAAACCTCCTCGTCCATACGCATCACCAAAACTAAAAACAATCAAGAAGCAGCTACGGAGCTAGCAAATAAACACGTTGGCATGACATGTCACATTAGTCTACATTGTTTACTGTTACATAATTTACGCTCTCTCTTTTCGCATTTTATTTATTACGCTTTTTCATATGCACTGTGGCCCGAAATGGCCTTAAACTAATTACGGCCTGCTACGGCCTAGAATTGGTAATTTTCTTCATTCTTTTATGATTACTGTTGGCACATTTGGCCATTTCATGGAATAGCAAAAGTAGATACTCAAAAGAAAATGATAGAGAACATGATAAAAAAATATGTAAATGATATTAATTCCACCCATCTTTCATCACAAAATTGATATTCAAATGAAAAGGTCGAGGATAAATGGGCATTGGCTTGCAATGGTCATCATAAGATTGATATGCATGACCCTGAAAGTCTCATCTCCATACACAGAATGCCAAAGATGGAAAATAAGATTGGTTACCAATGTGCTAGATGGATGATTGAATGGCAAGAATTAAGTGGAACTTAACTCTAGGAACTACAATTCTTAGCAGAAATATATCCACTGTTAGCAAAAACATAGGTTGTTTTTGAGGAAAATCTAGATCACAGTTATGTTGAAAATCAGAAGGGTCTACAAATATGGTTGCTGTTATTGCCATGAAAAACATGCCACAAGCAATGGTTGTCACTGTTACCACCATTTTCAGATACGAGAGCATTAAGAAAAAGTTTAGCAATTGGTCTGAACACACTTCTCCTAATGGACGCAAATATTATTATAATAAAGTCACAAGTAGGATAAGCCTGCAGAATTAATGTAGCTAAAAAGTAGTAGACGTAACCATTGGAAGCAACACATCCAATCCAAAAGCAACGTAAACTTGATGTTGCTAAGAAACATGAATAACTCTGTATTACTTGTGGATAATTAATAGGAAAGGAAACCAGGGATAAGAGTGGGTCTAGGGCTATATTTCTTGGATACAGTGGCTTTATCATAGCAGTCTCACATTTTATGTAATACAACAATTTCATTAACCTAGCTTTTCATAAATCCAGAACTTCATGAGACAGTCTTTGAGAGCCTGGTTTGAAAGAGAAGGGAGACACCTGTGTAAGATTGGGATTAGTGAACGAAGGAAAAACACAAGAAAAGTAACAGGAACATATCAAAATATAAAAAATCCATGAAATTTTGTAAACAAAAACTACTGTTGGCTACGCTTGGACTATTATTAGTAAAATAACTCTATTAGACAGAGATAAGTTTGTGCCCTGTGATTGCTATGTTATGCGTCTACTTCAGTACTCTACTCATGTTTCAATTGACTAGGAAAATACAGACTTAAATTGGGACATGTTAAGTATTCCAAAAACCTAAATGGTAGTACGTGGCAACAGAGCACTGGTTTCCAAATGCAGCTGCAAAGAAGATAATGAAACAGTGATAGGCACTAACCCAGAATAAGGGTAGGGCCTGGCACACAGAAAGAGGGAAAAACGTTCTTTATTCTGAATTTCTGTGGCGATTTTACTAGAGCTAAACTTGCAACATAGTAATATGCAAAAATGAAGAGAGTTTTGAGGATATTATTGTTGAGATTACAGACTATTTTTTGGAACTGTGCATTTACTGCGGAGGTGAAAACGCTGAATCGTGGCATGTAGCCGCTAAAATCGAAAGCCTCCTGCACATGGACTGTTAAGTATGCAACATTGCAGCTGATGGGAAGACTGTTAAGTAGCCAGGTGGCCGTGGCAAGGGTGCTTACCACGGTACTAGTTTTGGTGCAACGTGGGATGATGCGGTAGTTGTTGGTGAACCATGCATAGAATTGGTTCCAAATATCATAGTATTTTTGGGTGGTTCAGTCCAGCAGAGCATGAACCATGGAGGCGTGGCTGTGCATGGGAGAAGCTATCCAGCAAAATTGACAGCTAGCTTAACGACATAGCGCATCATCCACAATATATCAATACCCCTATGGAAAAAATATATTGAAAGAAAAAGAATCCATTTGATATCATACATGAACTAGACATGTTTATCCATGCTTGTCGGAGCGGCAGGGCCTTCTTTCATGGTGGTAGTTGATATATGGTTCTGGCAGGGTAGAATAATTTAAAACTATTTTTTGACAGTTTCAGGCTTGACGCCTTCACATTCGGAGGCATTCTTAATGGTGCCAAGAAGCTATTAGCAAATTTTACATGGATTTAAAATGCAAATACAGATGATTTACTTATACACATTTATAAGGATCGACTTTCTTCATTTAAAAAAAAATCAT
>MNCI01001756.1:71716-106526 GCA_015680685.1 Gnetum montanum | reverse complement strand
AGCATGATTTTCTCCTAACTTTATGTATAAGTTACAACTTCCTAACTTGTTGGGCAAGTTATAACTTCCTTGGGAGAGAAGTTAGCTAAGATATTTTGGAATATCTAACTACCTTTTGAACCCTATAAAAGGGCTTCAAGGGTTAGAAGAAAAACATATGAGACTTGGGATCACACTTGGGGTCTCACTTTGGATCTTTTAAGAGCATTTGTAAAAAGACATTGTGAAAGATTGCTTGTAAGATGACTTGCTAAAGACAACATTTCAGCCTCTTTGTCATAATCCTGTGAATTATGTTTATTCTTTATTTTGTTTAAATTGTTTAGCTAGTAGTTTAGATAGTATCATGCTTGGCAAGTAATTTTTGGATTTTTAGATTGCTCTTATTGTTCTTGTTGCTTGATAGAAAATTTCTATTAAAATTTTTCCATAGAAGAGCTTGTGTTTAAAAGCCTTAAGAGCATTTTAGTAGTAAATTTTATTGTTGTGCAATGTATAAGAACCGCTATTGAGATTGTTGTAAGAGAGCCTCTGCATATAGTCAAGCCATTGAACGATTCAATAGTTAAGATGGTTCAGAAAATGTTTGGTATTTTGAAAGGACCAGAATAGCTTCTTTTATGTTTAAAGTGAATCTTCGTGGTATTTCAATCAAAAATTTTCAAGTCTTTTGAAGGTTCTATTGAATGCAATTGTTGACATCCATTATTTAGCCAAAATAGAGTCTCGTACGTGATAGTTTACACAACAATTTTTTGGGTAGCATAGTAGGATTGTCTTGAAGAAATTGCTTATTTGAGCCTTGGAAGTTTTGAACAATTCATAGTTATTGAATTTGGGATAGCTTTATTGCGAAGTGTTTACTCGTATCATTTTACCTTGTTTAAACATTTGAGATCTTTACACAAATCTGCTTTCTTGTTCTCTTCTTTCTACTTCCATTGAATCTCACTCTATTTCTAGTTTTCTTGTGGAACTATCTCTTTCTTTGGGGAAAATTAGAAGTAGATTTGCAAACTCGTGCTCAAATGTTTTTGCAAAATTTTATTTGTTACAAGTAGATATTATAAGAACTACATAGACTAGGCAATTGAACAGAATAAGAACTCTCAACAACTCATAGTACTTTACAAAGTTGGCTGAATCTCTTTAAGATAAGTCATTTGTAGTTTTATACACAACCCAATCGTTTCATGTTTCACAAATGGACACCGCAACAACACACACACATACTCACATTAACTACTAAGTCTATTTGGAGGTATCTAGGCCTTGGTGTTGTTAGAGACCAATAAGCATCTAAATCCTGTTCGAGGACACTCATTGACGGTCGCGTTCCAAACGGTCACCAACACTTACAATGGCCTGGCTCGAAATGGCCTTAAACTAGTTATGGCCCACTATGGCCTAAAACTAGCAATTTTGTTTATTCTTTTAAGCTTATGACACACTATGGCCTGAAATGGCCTTAAACTAGTTACGGCCCACTATGGTCTAAAACTAGCAATCTTGTTTATTCTTTTACGCTTATGATGGTCTGACCCGAAATGGCCTTAAACTAGTTATGGCCTGCTATGGCCTAAAACTGGAAATTTTCTTTATTCTTTTATGCTTATGATACAATATGGCCTAAAATGACCTTAAACTAGTTACGGCCCGCAGTGGCCTAAAACGTGTAACCCTCCTAATAATATGTTTCACTTCATAAAAACTAAAATCTTTATATCACCTAGATCGAAGAACATTGTCCTTTACCCCATTTTATTACAACAAAATGTTGGCTAATATAGCCACACTACACATTTTCTTTGTTACCACTTCCACCTGCATTGTTCAAATCCACCTTCGCCTCATGAAGATCATCCTTATAAGGACCCTCTTCGAGTGGTATCTCTTTGTGGGGGCGATCCTTCCTACAAGGCTCTTCCTCATGGGGACTCTTTCTGTGAGGTTGATCATCTCTGTGGGGTTCCTCCTCATGGAGACCCTCTTCGTAAGAACCATTATCCCCATTACGCTCCTCTTCATGAGGACCCTCTTCATGTTGATCCTACGATTTGACAAGAAACACAAGTTAGTCTCGCCACTGAAACTACACATAACAAGAATACAATAGTTGTACGACTTACTTGTGATGGTCTTGCATCAGCTATGAAAGGAATTTGTTTTAGGCCAACCCACAGGTGCTGCCTGATCTTGTCCTTGGTAAGCTCAGACGAAACGCCATCTCCTAGATCAGTTCCAACCTTAACCTTTCCCTTTTCCATAGGATTCCGTTGGGGTGGGTCAGGGAAGAAGGAAGGGATAGTAGTCTCCCTGCTAGGGAAGGTTATCTCTCTCTCAGGAGAGGCATTTACTATCACTTGCTCCTAGAACTTTTTGTATGCTCCAGAAGCATTAATGACATTGAGGAATAGCTGGAGGGACCACGCTTCAATAGCAGAATCCTTGTAATGTTGGCGGTAGGTGGCACTTTCTTGCTTATACATGTGCTTATGGTCCTTTTGTGCTTGGCCCCAAGCTTGGACCCTCATGCTAAAATCCTTCCAATCTTAGTTCTTTTGGGCTAGGAGATCCATTTGCATCTGTTGCTCAATGAGCTCATGGTTGGCTTGGACACTATTTTTGACAACCATCCAATAATGGGCATTGTTGATCATAGTTGTCCGCCAATTCTCATTATAGGTCTCCCAAGCTTGCAGAAATTCGTTTTGAGACTCTAGCTCCTCAACCCTATCAATTAGGATTGTGTTCTCCTTTTTTATTTTCTGCAACCTCTTCCAAAGATCTTCATTGACATTCTTACACTCTCATAAAGAGCAGGTCGAGTGTAATGCACATTTACGCATTTCATTGTAAAGGCTACGTGACACTTTGATCACCTCCGGTGAGGGTTCAGGGGCAGTGTCTAAGTCAACGGGCTCTTTGGGATCCCATCTGAGGTGAGATCCTATAACATAAAAAAGTAATAGTTAGACGCAACAAAATAACGCAATGTCGCAATGCCAACAATCCTTGTGTAATAACAGTGATGTACCAATCTCAGGATTGATTCGCTCTAGTTGACTGATCATATCGTTCATGATGCCCTCCATGAAGATGAATTTATCAGAAGTCTCACCCCAATGCTAAGTTGGGGTTACTGAAAAAGGTATGCCGTTATTGTCAGAAGTGCCTACTACACAAACAAAATGAGTTAGACATATTACGGTAGACATAAAGGTGATTGAGACGTTACGATAACGCAAAACTCAATTCAAAAAAGCCCTCAGAGGTAGTAGCATGAGGTTTGCCCTCTGAAGAAAGGTCAAACTCATCAGTAACAAACTACTTCTCTTTTCCCGACTCATCCGAAAGGATCTCTACATCCTCTTCTTTGGGCATAGGAACCTGTATTCTGTCTACATTACTAACAGGGGACTCCTTTTCCAAAACTGGGGTCTCCTCTCCACGCTGTATAACTATTGCCCCTATTTCAGGGGTCAACTCCTCTACATCTTTTCCTTTGTTTGCCAAACAACACAGTTAACCAAAACAAAACTTTATTTACTTTTTACAAACGCTACGCGATGCCACAACGGCTATACATACTGTAATACATATATAAATTAATTACGCATCTCTCTGCTTACCAGCCGGGGGATCGTTCCTGTGAAACTTAATTCGTAGCCTCTTTTCCTCTATGCCAGTTGGCTCAGGAAACTCCATGGTTGGACAATGCTTCTTTCGCTGAACTGGTGAAGTCACTATTTTTGCTGCCAGTCACTTCCCCCTTGACACACTGCCGGTGTAAGAAGGGAGAACTCCACCCATGCTATCTTGGCCCCGTGCAAGAGGCGCTGTCAGATCCTTCAAGGGAATCTTAGGCCCAGATGGTGCAAAAAACCTGAGAAATCCACAGTTTGGAAATCTGGTTACAATCTTGCTGCACCTAGACCCCATCCCTATGAACCACCAGGAATTTGGCAAAATGCTGAAAGAAAGCTATGAAAAAGGTGAAATGCACGTTGAAACGAGATTCAAGCTTCTTGCAAAGCTTGATCATTTCAGCCTCTAGGCCTTCAGGGAGTTTACTGGCCCAATTATATCGTGTTCCCTCCTCCATAACCTCTCGCATGATCTGAGCCTGCTCTATGATAACGATTCTTTCCTGGAAGAGCAGCTTGGGGAAGGCGCGAGCTTGGAAGAGGTGATAAATGGTATTGGCCACCTCCAGTTTGATTTTATCAACGAGGATGCCTTTCAGTTCCTTTTTAACCCCTAGCCACTCCTCTTTGTCCTTTTGATGCTTAGAACCCTCTTTGACCTTTCTTCTACCAGAGGGCCATCAGAAGGAATGCCAAAAAAATTTGATGAACAGTTGAGTGTTAATATCAAAACTCACATGCACGTTGTGCACGCACATGTAAATATGCTCAACTTCTTCGCTGAAGGAGTCGACTAGTATTAACATTTCAACTATAGTGACATTGGGAGTTACAACCAAAAATAGCTCCATTAGTCTAGCTTTCTGGAGGTTATTGGTTATGGCAGCTGGGGCCGCTCCATGGCAGAGCCAATGTTGTGCTTCTTTTATATCACCATAACGAAAGAAAAGCTTCTCGCTTCACACTCAGAAGCTATTACCGTGATCTCCCATGATTCTCTAACTGTGAACATAAAACAATGGTTTAGAAAATATAGAAAAATAATGCAATTTCATACATTGTTTCCATTCCGTAAGATTGTACAGTAGACCACCATAGCGTAATTTACCGCTTATAAAGGGTAAAGGAAATTGTGGGATTTTCTCTTGCATGTCCGCAACAGTGATAGGATGATCCAAAGTTCACTTCATATCCAGCCATCCAACATTCTTACACTTGGCAAAGAATCTAACATAGCGGATAGGGTAGTGTGGGATTTTAAATCCTAGTTGTCCAGAGACACCAGCACACATATTTCCAATGGAAGTGAACTCCTTTATGACTGTTTTGGCCATAGATAACATATCCATCTCACCTTGGAGACCATGCTCATTGATAAAAAACCTACACCATGGAATGTAGACAATTGCTTATACTTGACACAAATTCAAACAACGGTTAGCACATCATAACACCGTGAAAACACTTACCCGCCTACATAATACACAATGTCAGGTGGATTCTGGAAATAGGTCATGAGATGACGAGCCACGAACAACGTGTTGTAGGTGTGATAACAATCAAACCTGGGTATCTCCCAGATCCAAGATAAATTCCTTAAACCTCTGGTGCTCTGTTCGTAGTCTTGTTCCCTCACGGTTTCGACTAACCCATCCACTAGGAATGTTAAGATACTCTGTGACGATCCTACTAGCAGTGTTTCCAGATAATGTTGGCTATCTTAATTAGCAGATGCGACCAAATAGTTACATTGAAATTGTGCAACAAAAGCTGCAAGAACTCCTATGTGCCTTTTTGGAACCATACTGGCTCCTCCCCTACATGAGCATGAGGGGGAAGAACATTGGGCATGGGGACATGTAAATAGCATAGAACGCCCATGATGTCCAGGACGATCAGGATGGGCTTTAGCGTAATCCTTTACAATAAAAAATGCACTATCATTAGAAAAACAATGTAGACATACTAAAAATGTCAAATCCATTACGCAAGACTAGAGTTCTCATGGCCTCAACTCCCAAAAAATTACATATTATGCTAAAGATGCATTACTAAAACCGCCCAAACCCTTGTGACGGTGCAAGGTCTATCTCTGACAATGATGATGAAAGTAACACCGCATATTATTCCAGCGTAACATGCAACCATTACGGGTGAGACAATGAGATCCTATTTACACTACACGTGCGTACAATCCCTGGACCCCTCCAATTATGCATTGTGTTTGTATAGTATTGCTCAAGATCACCCAAACCCTTGTGACTGTACAAGGTCTGTCTCTGACAATGGTGATAGGGGTAATATTACAAACTACAATAACTTAGGTCACTCAAGCGAATATTAACGCCCAACATAATACACATCTTTGAAATAAATATAATGATGATGCCATAACATCAAAAATAACAATCGTGTAGGGAAGGTAAAAAATGACCTACTGGGTGAGTGGAGTAGCCTCCCGAGTTTCGACCTAGGCTTTTGAAATCTGCTCCAAACTCTCTTGCACTTCATCGGTCTTCGCCAATTTGACATGTTTGTCTTTGATCTTCGATACCATGATTACGCCTGAACAACCTTTATAAAATCATCTACTTATGCCTTCCTTCTGCTTTCCTTCTACTATAGCCTAATTCAAATTCTTGATATTCACAGTCTGCTTTGAGGATGAACCATCGACTTATAAACATGATGGTGAAAACTTGCAGTTTTTGTATCCTATCAATGTGGGACTTTCTTGAAACACAGGTATGTCAGTGCGACATGAAGTGTAAAGATCACAACATTAATCTCGTAGATATCACATTGATTGCGGTCCGAAAAGATGCTAAACTAACACGTAGCTTATCGTCTCATAATCTGGTCGCATTAACTATGGTATGCACAAAATTATAAATTTGCTGTTTTGACATGCTAGACATGCCACGTTATACCTTTCATCATAGCTCACTTACGCTAACATCTAGGAAACTGGGCTTGCTATTTTCTTACAGACTATGCATATTGTAACGGTCCACTAAGACCTTAAACTGGTAGCATCTTTAACATGCACCTCTAAAAAAAAACCTTCTATCATTTCAACAGATTGACAAAAATAATATAACAACTTTTGTTCTTGGCGGTTCTGCCGGTCAATTCCCAAATGGATGCAGCTTTATTTGCACCCCTAGCCCTAATAGGCCCGTACGGGAAAACTATTAGACAGCTCAACCTTGCACTAATAGGAACTACTGCTTCCCTTTATGACACAACCATAGAAACATCTAAAATATCCCCAGACTGGCCAAAACATTTGACCCGAACCCTAGACTTGGAGGCTGGTTATGTGATCGAGGATCCCCTTACTAAGGTCCCTGTGGTTAGGCAAAAAGGAGAAAGTAAAAATTTGAGAGTTAGCTCTCTCCTTGACCAATCGATGCAGAGCGACATACTTTGAGTGCTTCAAAATAATGTTGTAGTATTTGCATGGTCATATGAAGACATGTCAGGTTTAGACCCAAGACTAATACAACAAAATATAGTTTTAAACCCACATATCAAAGTAGTTAAATAGAAAGCATGAAAGATTAAGCCCGAAATCGTACTAGTAGTGTGTGATGAAATCACTAAGCTATATCAGGCTGGTTTCATTTGCGTGGTCAATTATTCATACTAGGTGTTGAGCATTATAGTTATCTTGAAGAAAATGGGAGAAATACACATCTGTATAGACTTCCACGATCTAAACAAGGCAACAATTAAAGAAAACTTCTCATTATCGAGTATCAACGAACTTATCGATACAATAGTTGGCAACGCGTTACTATCCTTCATGGATGGGTTTTTAGGCTATAATTAAATCTGTATCAACCCAGAACTTTAATTGACCACAACTTTCATGACACCCTGGGGAACTTTCTGTTACACCATGATGTCTTTTGGGTTAAAAAACGCTAGAGCAACTTATCAACATGCCATGATGTATATCTTTAGTGATTACCTCTTAGAGAGATTGAACGACTACGTAGACGACATAGTAGTCAAATCTAAGAAGTTGGAAGATCATCCAGAAGACCTAGAGTTAATCCTTAAATGATGTCTCAGGCACGACCTAAAGCTCAACCCAAGAAAATGCATGTTCAGAGTCAAAACCGGATGCATGTTGGGATTTGTGGTATCGGATACTGGCATATGGGTTGACCCCGACAAGATTAAAGCCATCATTAACCTAGCACCACCTACAAGCCTCAAAGAACTACGTGGGTTGTAGGGTATGTTGCAATTTATCAGGTCGTTCATCTCGAGGTTAATGAACAAATTACATCCTATGCAACATCTTCTAAAGAAAAGTGTTAGCTTCGAATGGACCGAGGACTGCCAGCGTGCATTTGACACCCTAAAGAAAGATCTATTACATTTGCCAATGGTTTTCCCGCCACAAAGAGATCAACCTTTTTACATCTACTTGGCAAGTTCAAATGTGTCTATAGCTACGTTGTTGTATCAAAAGAGGGATGATGGGTCAGAAGTCCCTATCTATTATCTAACTCATGCTCTATTTGCATACAAATCGAGGTACAATGAAGTAGAGCGTAACTATTTGGCATTGGTGTTTGCACTAAAAAAATGTAGACACTATATTTTCCATAGCCAAGTCAACATAATTTGCAAGAACAACATTCTACGGGCCATCACAAATAATTTGTACGAGAGTAGTAGGATAGCCCGCTGGAAAGCAATCACAGCGGAATTTGACTTACACTACATTGGCCAATCTTCCATGAAAGGCCAAGCCATAGCTGACCAACTTGTAACATCACCTGTTAACAATCAAGCTGTAATAGAACTTGAGTTTCCTAATGAACATCTACATAGTTTAAGTCTCATATCAATAGGCCTCGAAGTGACATTATATTTTGATGGAGCTTCAACTACGAGAGGCAACAGTGCTGTCATCGTCATTATGCTCTCCCCTAAGGATGTTCATCCATTGGCTTACCACCTAACATTTCTCTATATGAACAATGTGGCAGAGTACGAGGGGCTCCTCAGGGGACTGTTAACAGCTAAGGAACTCAACATTCAACACCTGGCAATTTGAGGTGATTCAATGCTCGTCATCAATTAAATCATAGGGGTCTATGCCTGCAAATATGTGCATCTGCATTCCTACTGCGATATGGCTAAAGATCTTTTGAGACAATTCACAATGACCAACGTCCAACATGTGCCGTGTAATGAGAACACTATAGCCGATGCACTAGCCATGCTAGCTTTAAATGTTTCACCACATTTGTTTGCCACCTTACTCGCTTTAATGATGGAATGTATAGACCCTGTCATTCAAGTGGTGAAAATATCTTCTCTACACATGGGAGGAATGCTAGAATGATACGATAACATTAAAACCTACCTTCTGCATGGTGAACCATCACATGAGTTAACACCTGCACAAAAGGACACAGTCTGCAAGCATGCTAAGAAATACATCATCATCGAAGATAGTACTCTATGTTGACGCTCTTTTGATAGGGTATTGCTAACCTACGTTAATAACGACCAAGCACAAAGAATAGTTAGCGAAGTCCATGAAGGACTATGTGGAGGACACATAGCCTCGCGAGCCATGGTCGCTAAAATCAGACGCTTAGGGTATTATTGGCTGTACATGGAATAAGACTGCCTTATCAAGGTTAAGACATGTGACATATGCTAGCATTATGCGAATGTAATAGACATGTCACCAACTAAATTGCATACTACATAGATCCCTTGGCCATTCTAACGATGGGGAGTAGGCATCATAGGCCCCATCATGCCTAAGTCTTCCATAGGACATAGGTTCATTATCACCGCCACCGAGTACTTCATAAAGTGGGTCAAGGCTATTCCCCTACGAAGGATTACATCTCAATAGGTTTTCCATTATATCTTGGACAATATAGTAACCAAGTTTGGGCTTCCCATGACTATTGTGACCAACAATGGGCAACAATTTAGTAGTACTGAAACTAAATATTTCTGTAGTAACCTTGGTATCAAGCAATCTTTTTTCTCATCCTATTACCTACAAGTAAATGGTCAAGCAGAGGCAACAAACAAGGTGATCATCAATTCACTAAAAAAGATGCTTAGCAGCAACAAAAAATGATGGCATGAAAAAATCCTCTATGTGCTATGGGCCTATCGTACGACATGCAGAACAGCTACCGGTAGGACACCCTACAACCTAGCCTACGGATTTGAAGTAGTGTTGCCCCTCGAACTATAGGTTCCCTCACTGCATATGGTCCTCTCCATGGTTATAAATGAGACTCAACACAACGAGTCCAGGATCATAGATTTAGACTCGGTAGAGGAGAAATGCATCCAGACGCTCGACAACATCGAAAGATACCAGGACAGGAAAAAGTAAAAGCATCATCACAACCTACGTTAGCGACCGATCAAGAAAGAAGACTTAGTTCTTAAGGTTGTTCGTGAACCAGTTAGAAAATTTTCTGTAAGCTAGGAAGGCCCTTTCCTAGTAGTCAATGCATATAGTAACGGAGCATTCAGGCTAGCAAATATCAACGACGATGAACTACCGAACCTGGTGAATCATATGTACCTGAAGTGGTACCACATCTAGGCATCTGATCAGCTCAAACGCAAGGTAACAAACATCTGCTACAATGTAAAACTAGTAGTGTTGTACATGTCTTCTACGACATAAAACTAGCATTTCCTACAGGCGTCTACCACGATGCTAAACTGGAAAAGTTTTTGACCATCCATCATAACGTGAAACTAGAAAGGTAAGCATCCGTCTGCTAAGATGTTAAACTAGCAAAAACTTGTCCCTAGGTCAAGACACAAAACTGACACCCATAGCATGACTACTAGGACCATAAACTAGTTTCTCTACCGTCCTCTACGACATAAAACTAGCACACTTCAGTTTGCCCAGACCTTAAACTAGGACCATGGTCTGTTGGGACTTAAAACCAGCAACAATGGTCTACTAGGACTTAAAACTGGAAGCTACCAACAAATTACCCATGAATCAAGTGAGCCTAATCATTCTTGCATGGCATTCCTCCTAGATGGAATAGGTAGGGCGTTGGAATAGACACAGTGTCGCTACCCTCCTAGCATCCTACTAATTCCTTGGATATGCCAAAAGGTATACTACTGACCCCTCGGAGATGCCACTATGATGACCACTCTATAGCTATAACTCCTGGGATTAGCTTCACCATTCAGAGCCCCAAGGAAACTATGGTTACCCATGGCCTTGATGGCCTTCACTCGTTGCTACCATCAGACTCTGGCTTAGCAGATTCATCTGACTGGTTCTTTGTCTAGTCGGTTGGATAAGATGAATCTGGTTGTTGATGGCAAATTCCTAAACTGCAACATCAATAAAGGGACCCTTGCCTCTAGCTATGCTTCCTTCTCCATGGCCTGTGCTCTCCTTCTTGCTTGAACGGAACTTGTTTCAATAGCCTCCCTAGCGATTTCGATGATTGCTTTGATTCTTTGTTCTCTGTTATGTTTTGTAGGTTAATTATTATGATAACTTTTTTAGAGAATGCATTTACTAGGAGGGCAAGGTGTCATAGTCCCATTATAATCAAGACAAGTGATTAGCAACCACATTCTTAGTCCTCTTTCGATTTACCATTGTGAGATAAAACTCTTACAAGTTTACAAACCACCATATGACATGGGGACTCACCATTGGTTTATTCATTAGAAAGTGAATAACACTATGGTTAGTGTGCAAAAACACCTTATATCCAAGCACATAGTGCCTAAACTTCTCCAAAGTATACACCATAGCCATCGGGTCTTTCTCCATTGTGGTGTAATTGAGCTATGCACCCACAATGCTTCAACTTGCATAGTGGATGTAATATAGACATTTTTTATTATCCAACTACATAAGCACAACTCCCAAGGCATAGTTTAATGCATCCATCATGATGTAAAATGGAAAAGAACAATTAGGTGCTCATAGAATTGGAGTCTCTACAAGCTTCTCCTTAAGTTGCTGGAATGTGTTTTCACACTCCTTCATCCATATGAATGGAACATCCTTCTTTGTGAGCTCAAGTAATGATTTCATGAGCTTAGAAAAATTCTCTATGAATCACCCATAATAGCCAGTGTATCCATGAAATGATTGAACATCTTGAACAATTTTTGGTTGTCAATTTATTTCTTGAATGATCCAAATCTTTTTAGGATCCATCTCAATCCTAACTTGATAAATTTTGTGTCCTAATACAGTAACCTCATAGAACATGATATGGCTCTTTTGCTAATTGAACTAAAGATTAGTCTCCATGCACCTTTTAAGCACTTGCTCAAGGCAATTCAAGAATTACTTAAATGTAGCACCATAGGTGTAGAAGTCATACATGAAGACTTCCACCCCACAACCAATATGCTAATGAAAAATACTTAGGACAATGCATTGGAAAGTTGTAGGGGTATTACATAGATTAAGGAACATCTTTTGATATGCAAAAGTTCCCTAGGGACTTGTGAATATTGATTAGTATTGATCCTTAGGTGTAATCTATATTTGTTAATAGCCACTATAACCATTAAAAAAGATATAATAGAAATGCCTACACATAGTATCTAGTACTTGGTTAATAGATGACAATGGAAAATGATCTTTGAACATTGCCATGTTTAACAACTTGAAATTAATACAGATCCACATCACTATCTATAATTGGATAGATGAACCTTGCCTTTAGGATTTATTCAATTTCATATTTGATGATATATTTCACTTTTGGGTTTAGCCACCACTACAGTTGCCTTCTTGGCTTCATGGCTAGATCGGTATACCTACGCTGTTAGCATATCATAGGATCAATTCATTTGATTTTAGAATATGATGAAGGAAAGGCTATTGGTCACTTTTTGAGCACCTTCAACAACATCCTTTTATGCTTAGGAGTAAGGTTAGCATTAATTGTCACTAGCTTGCCATTTTCCAGAAATGCATATTCCATGCTTCTAGCTAGAGTTTTCAACTCAAAGGACTTTTGTTTAAAAATATTAGGGATTTCCAACTCTTCCCAATTGGTATCATTAGGGTCATCATTAGAGAGTTGGTGATGAACTTACTTTAGTTCATCCATGTATTTAACATAGACATAAGTTAAGCTATCAGTAGATTTCATGCAAAGTGTGCTACTCTTAGAATCAATTGTTAACCATTGGGTGTCCTCCTATTTTGTGGTTGCTGTGTATAGGGAATTTTGGATTTTGGATTCATTTGAATACTAACTACATGCTTTGATTGATGTTCTTTTAATATACTATAGTTTTTGCACATAGTTGCACCTTATATCATTGTACGTGATGCATGAAACTCACTTCTTCTTGATCTTTCTGAATGCATTTTTCTTGAAAATCTCTAGGAAAGATCTTTGATGCCCATTCATGCATCAATAGTGCTTGACCAAGTCCTTTCCATAATGGTGGAGAAATCTCCCTTACAATTATCAACTTTGATTATTAGGAAATTAACAACATACAACCACTCATATATAGTGATCACAATGTCCTCCACTAGATCCAAAGGAATAGTGATGGAATATTCTATCAATTCTAAATGGATGTTACTCTTCTTAAGAGGAGGCATGTTCTAGGTGTTGTACATTTCATGGGAAATTAGATTAATACCAAAACCTTAATCAAGAAGAGCCTTTTGTGGCCCATTTTTGGAAATGTGCAAGTAAATTATTAGACTTCTAGGATCAACTCTTTTTCTAGGAAGGTTTCTAGGCTTGATCCAATCATATACACTCTAGGTTAATATGACAATGTAGATCTTAGGAAGAATTTTGTTTGAAGGGCTCTCGAAAGGAATGGATGTAGAGGATGAAGGAGACATAGGGTGACTAGTTGCATAAGTATGTGAGGGCTTGGTAGGGATATTGGTTTGGAAGAATCATATTTTGTAGGTTTTGGGTTCCAAACCAGTCGACTAAGAAGCCAGTTGTAAGTTAACAGCCTTAGTAGTGTTACGCTACTATGGCTTTGCATGAATTTCATCCTACATGGATGGAGCATGTAGTAAATGGATTAAAGGTGGAGGAACATGTGTTGAAGGATGAGGATGATGATAGAGATATAAGGTTTCCTCTCTAGGAGATGGAGAATGAGTTTTGTAATACTCTGGAGGGTAGTAGTGATGTTGAAAAGAAGAGTAACTAGAAGAGTCATGCAAAGACATGGGTTGCTGAACATAGTACCTATATGGATTTGGCTATGTGTAAGGGTACTGGTACCTTGGTGGGGGCATCCCCCACAACTATGGATGTTTCCAGTATTGATACTACTCATACGATTGTGGTGGAGCTTTAGTTGGATAATAAGCCTATTGTTGTTGGTGGAACTACCTTAGGTTTTCTTAAGGATAAGGTAATCTTTTGAGTGCTTGCCTTCATGCTATTTTAGGATTTAAAGCATGCACCCCAAATTTATGTAAGTGTGACACAGTAAGGTAACATTCCTTGGAATGTTCATATTCATAAATGTCACACCCATCATCATCATTTGATTTTGACTTCACAACCTCTTCTATTACCATAGCCTTACCCTTACCCCTTTGGGAGGTATGTTTAGCTTCTTTCCTTTTCTTGCAATCACAATCACTATCTTGATCTTTGGTTTCTTCTATAACTTTTAGAGTAGTTTAACATTTTTTATCCAAAGATTCCTACATTTTGTCAATCTTAGCCAAAATTTTAGACACAAATTTTTGAATTATCAAGGTTTTTTGTTGCACCACCTCATCAAGTGATGCCTCCCCCTAACTGTAATAGAATTAGACCTCCCTCTTTTTGATAGAAGCATTTTGATTATACTCCTTAGCACTTTCTCTTTTTGTAACTCACCTTATTATTTTGCAACCTACTTAATTAGCCTTTTAATCTAATTGGATCTAAGTTCTAATAGTCTTCCTTGGATTTGGACCCCAAGAGTTCTCCTCGATTTGGATTAGATCCCATCTATGATATTGCAAAGTTGCTCCTATTGAGAATAACCACAACTAGGACATTTGTGATGGAGGAGGAAGAAAAAGATGTAGATGAAGAGGATGAACATGGAGGAGGAGTAACATTAACATAGTGTCTACCACCTTCTCTTTTCTTGTCACAACCATGATCATTGAATTTCCTATCATCATATTACTTACCCAAGCCCCTACCTTAACTCCCACTTTTGCTTGAGCCTAGATTGTTTATAGTAAATTGTAGATCTAAGTTTAATCCACCTTCACTAGAGTTAAGGACTAGAAAATATTTATGTTGACAATCCCAAGAGGGAGGAGCCTCATTTTCATGTTGGTTCAATAGGAACAATGGGTTGGTGAAGAATTTACACTTCATAGCTTCATGGTGCTTCTCCTAGTGTTGATCTCATTTGTGTTGTGTTTCTGTGGGATGGTAGTCTCGATAGTCATGATCTTGCATAATGTATTCATCCTAGACATCCTTGATGTCGAACCTCTTAAGAGTTTAGAGTAACATCCTAGGAGTAAATCAGTCAAGAGGTAATGCAATGTTATCCTTCATATCTCTCAACTACAGCTACTTATCCTGATGTAGGATGAAGCTGAAATCAGGTAGAAACTCATCTAGATGAGTGTATACCACTTTGAATTCTTAGGACATTGGTTGTTTTGAATCATCATGCTTTTGAGAAGAAGATATTTTGGATTAGAGAAAAATTCAATGTGCTTAAATTATAATGATAATTATAATTATTAATTTTTCAAATGATTGTGAATTTAGGGTTCATTTCAATGATCTTAAATAATAGACACTAAATCCTAGATAGTGCATGTATGAAACTACAAGTCCTCAGTAATGGAACCAATGATGAATGGTGAGTAGATCCTACATCCAACCATATGAATTACTAAGTATTCATGTGTGATCTGGTCAAATTCTATGGACTTATAGCCTTCTAAGTACACTAGTCTCTAGGAACTAAAACTAACCATTAGAATCATTGTCTTCCCAATTACACTTGTGAAATGCAAAGGTATGGTTAAGTGCAATTGAGGTATAGGATTTTTATCATTTTTATGTTTTGTATTTTAAGTTGCCTAAGGATAAAGCTTAATGAATATAATAAAATAATTAAGTTGTTAATTTAATCTAACTAGCTACACCTAACTAATCCTAACATAAGCATTTGTTCCCACTTTCCATGCACATCCTAAACACTTTTAACACTAATGAGTTATTAAATGTTAAGCATTATTACTATTACCAAGCATCAAATGTATGCTTGAATTGATCATACTTCTGTGCTTAATTAATCAGTATTTACTCTAGCTTAATTTAGCTTACTTACTTAAAACATTAAAGGAAATTACATAAAATATTAAATGCATAAATAAATAATTAATATATTTCAAAGTGCTGTAAGGTTTATCAAAAGGTTCATTTTTATTACTACACACACTATCATGCTCAAGTATAATAGTACTCAAATAAAGATCAATACACACTTTGACTCCTACTGCAAGTAGTTAGAAAAATATTCTAACTTTCAAATAGCAAAACTACAATATCTCCACTACAATTATCATAAAATATGTCATTAACATGATGAGTGATCACATATTTATATGGAAAAATAGGCACTACATCAATGAGATCATGTCAATGCATCGAATCCCATGTTGACATAGTCATGTCAATGGGGCCACATCAACAAGGCCTCATTGACATAACCCAAGATGTAACTAATTAATAAGGAATTCTAAGAATGGTCCAAAGTTCAATCCTTGAAGAACTAAATGTTGGATGTTATGAGGCTTTTTTTGATCAAGGAAAGCTTGAGTTAATGTGATCTCCAATCTTTGCATTAATCTTGGTGCCTCATCTTAATGGGATTGTTCAATTACAGCTACTTCCTTAGGAATCTATCAAATAGATTCTACTTTGGGATCCTCCTAAAGAGGTCCTATTGTATATGTTTCTACTGCTAGTTCTTAGGCTTACTCTTGCTACTGCCTTCTAGCTCTTTGTCATTTATTCCAAGGTTGAGATGGTATTACTTCCTATGGGAATTTTAGTCTAGGTGCCATCTATAATCAAAACATGACCAAGGATTAGCACTTAATGTATAACTTTGAAACATTTGTTCTACATTGTCTCTTGGGGTAGTTACACTTGGCTAGGTTGTGATCATGGTTGGTTTGATTTTTAATATCATGTTATTATTTATTTGATTAAATAGGTTAATGGAGTGTGTTTGAAGGGTTTAACTTCCATAGGTTGATGATTTAATATTATTTTATTCATTAAACCAATGGGGAAGTTACAAAAATTTTGAAAAATTTTATGTCAAATACCTAAGGTTTGTGATTCCCATGATGTAAAGTATACCTCTAGAAGTTCCAAGGCTGAAGAAAAAAGTGAATCTAACAAAAAGTATGAAAGTTGTAGGCTTTGGTAGGTTTTGAGCTTTGAAAAATTGCAAAAACTCCCCTTACATTTGAAGTAAATGGAAAACAAATTCCTAAGTGGTGAGCACTATTTATAGAATTTTTTCCATGTGTTGACTAGGCCTTGTCAATGGGGCATAGTTGACATGGTTAGTTATGTCAACTAGGCCTAGTTGATATGGCTATTGACTACTATTAACCATGTTAAAATTTAAAAAATACAAGAGCTTTCGAATGAAGGTATAGTGAAGTTGCAGCCCAAACAACCAAGAACACAATGAAATATGTGAAGATGTTTTGAAAGTACACAAAAAATGAAGAATGATTAGAGAAATATCTAAAAGAGCACACAATTAGATGTAATTGATGGAAAATGCAAAATATTTGATTACCAAAATATCTAAGGATAAGAAACTTAACTAGCCCAACTAAGGGCTATGCAAGTGGATCCTCCTCATAGTAGGCTTATGCCATTTTTGCCCTTGCATAGTGGGATTAATGATTATGAAAATCTAAGGACCAAAACTTTAAGAATATATCTAATAATTTTCATACATAAAACTAATATGGAGAGCATTGAATGATGAGATAGAGAATGAAATGAATATTCCAATCATGATCACATGAAGTACCTTGGGAATTTCATGGCTAAATAATCCAATGAAGTCCAACCTTAGTTCTAATCAAAATCATATACTTTTAGTGAATTTGCATTGCCACTCCAAGATTAGTCCACCTCATCAAGACACAAGAATGCTCTAAAAAATAACCACTATTTCTTATACAAGAAGAAAATAGAAGCATGAAGTGAGAAAGATCCTTAGTTAGAGGGGACCTTCAAGCATGGGTAACATGTCTTTCTAGTCCCATAAATAGTTCTTGTAGCCTATGTATTTTGTCTAAGGGATAAGTTTTGAATTTCCATCATGTTTTTTTATGTTTTGTATGAAATTTTTGGATGGAAACCATACCATGTAAAGAATTATTCAACTTCCTATTATTGGTCAACATAGAATGGTAAAGAATCTATGAAAAACACACATGCACTCAAGAAAGTAGAGAGGTATAAAGAGTATTGAATGTCCTTGAAGTCACACCCTTTTCAAACCTTTCAACCTTTCCCAATTTTGGAAACTACCAAGGTCATAAGTTTATTAAAGTTTTATTAATGAAAAGGGACCTCATAATTCCAAAAGTAGGAAAACCATAGAGTTGGTGGATGCATGGATGACATGGACTCATTGCATATTTTATGAAAAGAAAACCTATCTTAGTCATTGGTCATCAAAATTGAAAAAGAAGCTAAACATTAGCAATTAGAAACATTAGGTACAAACCACCATTAGTAAACAACTTCAGCACAACAAAGTCTTGTTGGCAATAAAGCATTTTTATTAGGATATAAGAAAAATTCACACCAAAATAAAGTAAAGTATACAAAAAATTGTGAAAAAATTTGAGTATAAAACATATTAATAATGGTTTAAAACAAAAAATTTGAAAAATAATAAAGTGTAAAAGAAAATTGGTATAAAAATAAATAAAGTTTGAAATCAAAGACAAAAAAGGTAAAAAAAACTAAAAAGCCATTTATATAGTTAGCATGGATGACCATATGTTCCATGACTAAGTTGAAAGTAGAAGATTTGAAAGATTAAGTGTGGTTGTCCATCCAATGAAGTGTTGAATGCTCTAGCTTGCATAGTCTCATGGAAATGTTTGACTTGTTATGTGTTGACTAATTACCTTTTTTTTGGTTTCTCATGTTTGTAAATTAACATGGTCCCAAAAGAAAAAGTTTCATAAATGATGTAAATCCCTTTCCAAAACATCTAAAACTTAGTTCATTGAGGTATGTGTATGGGATTCTAGTAGAGAACCTTTTCTCCAAGTTAAAATTTCACTTTTCTTATTCTAAGGTAGGATGTTTTTAATTTATGCTCAACCCCCAAGCATTACATGAGCTTGCAAAAGGTAGTATCTATAAGATGAGTACCATTATCGGAAATCAGTACATGTTGCACTCCAAACCTATTTACAACATGTTGTACAAACCATGCAGTAGTGGATGATGTATAGTCGATGATGGCTACTAATTCTACCCATTTCATACAATAGCCAACAATGAGTATTATTTATGCCTTTACATTGGGACTGATGAGGTATATGACATAGATGTTAAAGGGTTTTAGTTGTTGGATCCAATGCTAATGTCCCTTCATTTGAGTGAGCACCCCACCATCTCATTAATAGTGTTTACAAGAGTAGATGAACTAGTGGACATCCTTGAAGATTATTGGTCAATAGTACCTTGCCATTAAGATTTTAATGGCCATTCATCTTTCTACATAGTGGCCCCCAAAAAGGACCCTCATGAGCATCTTATAAAATGTGTAGTTGGTTAACATCTAGAACACACCAACAAACTAGGCCATTAGCACATTCCTTGTAAAGATGTTCATTAATCTCCATGAAGCATTTGGCTTGATGAAGAAACTATTGTTTCTTTCGGTGGTCTAACTCTTATGGCATTTCTTGATTGAGAAGATTAGTGAGGATGCCATCATATCATTTTGGTTTACTAGGCACTTGCTCATTTATTGGTTTAGCAAAGAGGAGTTCATTAAGAAATTGATCAGAGAGTAGGCTCTTCTCCTCTTTTTTGTTCCATTGTAATTGAGACAAGTAATCAATGACCACATTCTTGGTTCTCTTTCAATTTACCATTATGAGATCAAACTCCTACAAGATCACTAGCTACTATATGACATGGGGGATAACTATTGGCGTATTCATTAGGAAGAAAATGGCATTATGGTTAGTGTGCACAAACACTTTATATCCAAGCACATAGTGCCTAAACTTCTCCAAAGAATACACCATAGCCATCAGTTCTTTCTCCATTGTGGTGTAATTGAGCTATGCATCCAAAATGTTTTAACTTTTGTATTGGATGTAATATGGATGTTTTTAATCATCCATCTACATAAACAAATTTCCAAAGTCATAGTTTGATGCATCTGTCATGCTGTAAACTAGATAGGACCAATCAAGTGCTCATAGAAGTAGAGTCTCTACAAGCTTCTTCTTAAGATGCTAGAATGTCTTTTTGCATTTCTTGGTTGATATGAATGGAGCATCCTTGTTTATGAGCTTGACCAATGATTTCACAATCTTAGAGAAATTCTCTATGAATCACCTATAGTTGAAAGTGTGTCCAAGGAATGGTCAAACATCTTTAATAGTTTTTGGTTGGTGGTTTATTCCTTTGATGATCCAAACAGTTTTAGGGTGCACCCCAATCCATACTTGCGAAATTATATGCCCCAACATAATGCCCTCCTAGATTATGAGATGGCTCTTTTACCAATTCAACTGAAGATTAGTCTCCATGCACCTTTTGAGAACTTGCTCAAGGTGGTCTAAGGATTGCTTGAATGTAGTGCCATAGGTGGAGNGATCTATCACTTGTCACCACCTTTATTTGGTATAATTACAAGCAAGCTAATACACTTGTAATTTGAAACTAGATAGATGAACCTCATCTTGAGTAGTTATTCAATTTTCTATTTGATGATCTATTTCAATTTGGGCTTCAATCGCTAATGCAACTATCTCTCTGTCTTCATGGTTGGATCAATATAGATGCGATGCTGACATACCCTATTATCAATCCTTGTGAGTTTAGGATATGACTAAGTAAAGGATTTTGGCCATTTGTTGACCACCTTCAATAACATCTTTTTCTAATAAGGAGCAAGGTTGACATTGATTATCATTAGCTTGTCATTTTTTACAAATGCATATTCCATGCTAATAGGTAGATTTTTCAACTCTAAGGGATGATGTTTAAAACTATCATGGATTTCCAACTCTTTCCAATTTGTATCATTAGGTTCATCATCAAAGAGTTGGTGTTGGACTTGCTCCTTTTCATCCATGCCTTCAACATAGGAATAAGTTAATCTCTTAGTAGGTTTCAAGTAAATTGTACTACTCTCAAAATCAGCTATCAACCACTAGGTGTCCTTCTATTTTTTAGTTGCTACATATATGCACTTTTGGATTTTAGATTCATATACACATTATCTACATACTTTGATTGATGTTCTTTTAATAAACTAGATTTTCTTGCACACAAGTGCACTTTGTATCATTGTACATAATGCATCGAAATCACTTCTTCTTGATGTTTTTGAATGCATTTTCCTTTAAAATATCCAAGGAAAGATCTTTGATGTCAATTCATGCATCAATAGTACTCAACCAAGCCTTTCCCATAATGATGGGAAAGTCCCCCTTACAATTTTCAACTTTGATTACCTAGAAATCGATAGGATATGACCATCCATGGATAGTGATCATAATGTCCTCCACTAGTTTCAAAGGAACAGTGATGGATTGATCTACCAATTTGAAATAGGTGTTTATTTTCTTGAGAGAATGTAGGTTCTAGGCATTATACATTTTGTGGGAAATTAGATTAACACTAGAACTTGAATTGAGAAGAGTCTTGCATGACTCATTTTTAGCAATCTGTAAATAAATGAGTGGACTTCTAGGATTAGCTCTTTTCTTGGGAAGATTGCTCGCCTTGATCTAATCAGATATAGTGTGGGTTAACATGCCAGTGCTGATCTTGGATGATATTTGGTTTGAAGGGCTATCAAAAGAAATGGATGCAAAGGATGAAGGAGACATAGGGTGAGCAATTACATAAGTAGGTGAGGGATTGGTAGGGCTATTGGTTTAAAAGAATGGTCTTTTATTGGATTTAGATTCTTAACCACTTGGCTAAGGAGCTAGTTATAAGTTAATGGCCTTGGTAGCATTACACTATTGTGGCTATGCAAGAATTTTTCCTTGCATGGATGGAGTAGGTGGTAATTGGGTTGAGGATAGAGGAACATGTGCTAAAGGATGAGGAGGATGATAGGGATATGGGGTTCCCCCTCTAAGAGATGGAGAATGAGTTCTATAATACTTTTAAGGGTAGTAGTAATGTTGAAAATAAACATGAATGGAAGAGTCACGTGAAAATATGGGTTGCTAAACATAGTACCCATATGGATCTGCTTTCTTGTAATGATACTATGTCTTGGTGGGGGCATCCCCTATGACTATGGTTATTACCATTATTAATACTACTCATATAGTTGTGGTGGAGCTCCACTTGGATAATAAGCCTACTATTGTTGGTGGAACTACTTTGGGTTCCCTTGAGGATAAGGAAACCTTCTAGGTGCTTTCCTTTGTGCTAGTCTAGAATTTAGAGCACACACCCAAAATTCTTGTAAATGTGATACAACATGGAAACATCCCTTAGGATGTTCCTATTGGAAGATGTCACACCCACTATCATCATCTGGATTTGACTCCACAACCTCTTCTACTACTACAGCCTTACCCTTACTCCTATGGTAGGCACATTCAACTTTTTTCCTTCTCTTGTGATCATAATTACTACCTTGTCCTTTGGTTTATTTTGCAACTTTTGCAGTAATGTGAAACCTTTCATTCAAATATTCCCACATTTTATCATCAGTAGGAAAAATTTTAGATAGATTTTTAAATTAGTAAGATTTTTCACTACACCACCTTATCAAGTGATGCATCCCCATCATTATAAAATTTGACCTTGCTCTTTCTGATGTTAAGATCATGGTTATACTCCTTAGCACTTTCTCACTTTCTTAACTAACCTTCTTCTTTTGTAATCTACTAAATTAGAATTTAAATCTAATGAACTCTAAGTTTTGATATTCTCCCTTGGATGTAGACCACAAGAGTTCTCCTTATTTTAGATTGGAGCCAATCTATGACATGGCAAGATATTCCCATTGAGAATAACCATGGCTAGGACATCTATGCAAAAGTGTATAATACTTGCCCATGGATGAAGCCAAGGGTTCATGTGTTTCTTATTGCCAGCCTTGGATTTTCTTTTTCAAATTAGGCACTCTGGAGTATGTCTAATATTTTTCATTCAATAGATCAAGCATTGTACTCTATCTATGAATTAATTCTAGCTTCAAGGGGTGGCACAAACATTCTACTTCTTTTATGAGTATCCTGGGTAATAGCTTAAGTTTCTACCAATCATTTTCTATGTTTTGCAAGGCATAGGCATTGTGAAATGCCTAAATAATGGTTTGTGGATCTGAGTTATATTTCCCATCAAATATAGGGATATTGTTCATATCCAATTGCTTGATTCTACTATCTTTCACTTGGCTAGTTAGGATCCTAACTACTCTACAATGTTCAGAATGCTTTAAGTTGCTAGCAAGGGCTCATCATTGCCATGATTTCGATGATGCCTATGATGTTCCTTGCTACCCTTCAATAATGGTGGGGACTACAATCATTGTCCCATCATTCACCTCCATCATGGTTTCATCCCCTACAATTTTAATTAGGTTTATAGAAGGAAGAAGAAGATGTAGATGAAGAGGATGAAGAGGAAGGAGGACTATCATCATCACATTGTTTGCCATCTCCTCTCCACTTGTCATGGCCATGATCATTAAGTTTTCTATCATCATGATGCTTTCTTGAGCCCTTGCCTTAAATTTTACTTTTTTCTAAACTTGGATTGTTGATATTGGATTACAAATTTAGGTTCAATCCTCCTTCACTAGAGTCAAGGGGTGGAAATTCTTCATGTCAATAATCCCTAGAGGAAGGATCCTCATTTTCATCTTGGTTTAATAGGAATAAGGGGTTGATGAAGCATTTCCTCTTCATATCTTCATGGTGGTTCTCTTGGTGCCAATTTCATTTGTGTTGTGTTTCTATGGAATGGTAGTCCTAATAGTCATGGGCCTTCACAACGTATTCATCATGGAGGTCTTGGATGTCCAACCTCTCAAGAGTTTAGAGTAGCATCCTAGGAACAAATTAGTTAGGAGGTAACAAAGTATTACTCTCCATATCCCTCCACTATAGCTACTCATCCCGATGGAAGATGAAGTTAAAATTAGTTACAAACTCATCTAGATGAGTGTACATCTCTTTGAATTCTTTTGGGATTGATAGTTTTGAGACATCATGCATGTGATAAGAAGAGATTTTGGATTAGAGAAAAAATTAGTGTGCTTAAATTATAATTATAATTATTAATTTTTCAAATGATTGTGATCTTAGAACTCATTCTAATGATTTTAAATAATATTCACTAAGTCTTAGATAACACATGTATCAAACTAGAAGTCTCAAATGATGGCACCAATGATGAGCAACGAGTAGACCCTACATCTAATGATATGAATCACTAAGGGTTCATGAGTGATCTGGTCGAATTCCATAGAATTTTAACCTTCTAAGCACATTGGTCTCTAAGAAGTAAAACTAATTGTTGGAATCATTGTATTCCCAATTACACTTGTGAAATGAAAAGTTATGGTTAAGTGCAATTGAGGCATATGATTTTTATCATTTTTATGTTTCATGTTCTAAGTCATCCACGGATAAAGAATAATTAATAAAATAAAATAATTAAATTATTAAATTAGTCTTACTAGCTACACCTAACTAATCCTAATGTAAGTATTCATTCTCACTTGCTATACACATTTAACACTACTAGGTTACCAAATAGTAAGCGTTATTGGGATTACCAAGCATCAAGTATATGCTCAAAGTGGTTGAACTTATGTGCTTAATTAATCACTATTTACTCTAGCTTAGTTTAGCTTAATTATTTAAAACATTAAAGAAAATTACAGAAAACATTAAATACATAAATAAACAATTAATCTATGTCAAAGTGCTACAATGTTTATTAGAAATTTGTCATTGGAGAGAGCTCATCCACCAGTAGAAAAAAATGCAACCCTAGAAAGTATAGAAAATCATTTGTATTTTTTTTTGTTGAAAATGATTTATACAATGGATCTTAGGGTTTCAACTATGTATAACCAAATAAATTTTCCATGATGTTTGCTTGCTTAGTACCTATCCATATATACTTGATTTGGTTAGGAATGACAAGTGCAAAACGTGGGCATGTAGTAGCAACCTCAAATTTTAAAAAACAATTTTGATGAATTGAGAACCAATAATGAGCACATCAACAATTTGTGTTATTAGTAGATGTGGAGCTTGGGTTCTAAATTCTTATTTCAAGCATGTTGTATGCAATAATACTATGAGTTTTTCTTCTTCCTTGTGATGGAATCATTAATTACGGTAATCTAGTATTGTATCTTTGTTTTTATTTTCAAAATTTATGCATTCTACCATAAATTTTTTGCTATATACATATGTTAGATGACTTCCAATTACAATTCCATTGATGCATATGATAGCATTACAACAACTATTGAAGATTTATCAGATCAATATATTATGAATAATACAATCATTTTTGCTATTGTTTGGAGAATGAATCTCTATGCTTCTCAACATTTTACTTTGCATACAATTTCCTTGAAGATTTGTTGCAAGTATCCATATAATATGTGTCTAAGTTTCACATACAATCATTCTATTTTTAATCATATTTACACTTTTTTAGGTTATCCTCAACTTTCTTTTTACATTTTTGTATAATCTATTCTCTAAAACTTTGCTTTATTATTTACCAATATAATAATAGGATTTTCCATTCAAAAATTTAATGTTGAAAACATTTTGTGGCAATCACTGTTAGGAAATTCAAGACAAATCTCCATTACACTAACAACCATATATATAGTGATATATGAAGTGTAAACCAACGAAGTCATAATTGAGAGGAATTGGTAATCCAACCAAGTATATATTACACTCTTTCCAATAGCCATATCTAAAGTATATGCATTCCACTGTGAAGTGATTAATCCTTGAATTTAAAGAAGCCTATGAATTCAACTTAATCAAAATAAAATTATTGTAATATACTAGAATAATTTAAAGAAAATAAAATAGCTATTAAAGTCTACCCCATCAAATGGTATAAATGTGACAATAGTGGGTATTATGTTGTATTGATAATTTCATGGAGTTTTATGTCATTTTTCTTATTAATTAAGGTTTTGAGGATTTTTTTTTTACCTTTTGGATTTCAAACATTTTTTCTTGCACTTTAATGACTTGTAGTTGATCATTACAATGTTGTAAATTTGTAGATAATATTGTTGTATGATTTGGAAATATTTGGGTGTTGTTTGATGTATGACTTGGAAATATTTGGAAATAATTTATCTCTTTATTATCATTAGGAGCAGCATAGGGCTACACATCATCAATCAGATGCCTCACTTTGGACTAAATCATACATGACAAAGCTACAACTAGTCCAAATGGAAAGATAGTGAACTGTAATCAAGGCATAATAATTTAGATACATAACTAGTTCCATCCATAGAATTTGACTAGATTGTGTGTGAATGCTTATGATTCATATGGTTAGGCATAAGGGCACCTCATTACTCATCATTGGTACTATGGCTGGGGATGGTGCTAATTATCCAAATTAGTTATATTATACATGATCGTTGTAAATGCATTAACAATATATCTTTCAAAAAAGATTAAATCACACATATCATTAACCAAGAAAAATGTCTCTTATACAAGGAAGCAATAATGTACTATATAACAAAAACATTCATTAAAGAACTAATGAGATATATGTTGAAGAAAACTGGAGTGACCAACCTTATGTAGGGGTTTCATATGCTCATGACCACCCTGACAACACTCAAGGACTACATTCACCTAAGGTAGACAACCCTAGAAGAGATGAAGTAAGTCTTAGGCTAGGGGAGGCCTCAAGGCATAGGACCTCATCAAAATCTAGAAAGGATAAATCAAGGGATCCTGGCGAACATCATAGAAGCTATGGAAATCTTCTAGTTCCTCATCTTCCTCTTCCTCTTCAATGTCTAGTTCTAATGAAGATGAATGTAGGTATAGAGACGAAGCTCATCAATGGCATCGAAATAAAAATGAAAGTAAAAATTGAACCCATAGGAGAAATCAAAGACATCAAAATGAACATAGACAAAATCATAACAATAAAATGGATAGAAATAGTATTTTTCATCATAACATGCCTAATGATAATGAACCTTTATTGTCCATCAAGAGCCTGATACAGATAGTAGAGGTAGTTAAGATCCCCTCCAAGAATGATAGGGTAAATTTCCTACGCAAGTTTGATATAAAAAATATCCCTAAATTCATAGGAGGCTACGATTTAGATCCATAACATCATGTAGAAGCCTTCCAAGATGTATGTGTCTTTTACAACATTGAAAGAGGGTGGCAGAAGCTCAAGCTTTTTCCTAGGACATTTATTGATAGAGCCAAAGTATGGTATAGATCGTTGAAACCAAATTTAATACAATAGTGGTCCATGATGCTGGAACTCTTCAATGAGAAATACCAAACCTATGCAAGGGTGTCCAACTTGAGGAGACAAATCCAAGGATGGAGGTAAGAACAACATGAAGCCTTGGACATGGCCTTAGATAGATATTATTCTCTACTGAATCAATGCCCAAGCCATGTTTTGTTTGAGGAAAGGCAACTTTTCCACATCAAACATGGGCTTCGCAATAAAATAAGGAAGACCCTTGGGGTGTATGTCCTAGGTTAATTATACAAGCTATGAACGCATTAGAATCAAGAGCTAATTGAGCATGTGGTAAAAGAAGAAGGAGAGATATGCAAATGGGACAATGTTAAGAAATATCACTTGGACCCAACTCTTCAAAAGAAGAAGGTCTAGATTTATGGTAAGGAGAAAGAGGCTGCCCTTGATAAGGTGATTCTACAAAAAATGTTGTCTATTAATGAACTTGATGTAAATTTTAATAGGATGTTAGCATGGATATATGAAAAAGGTACAAATCTCGTAGAAACTATAAAGGAGAAAGTAATGAAAAATAAACTAGTTGATCATAATAAATGGAGGAAGCAATACAAAGAAATAGGTAAGAACACTTATTAGCAAACAAGGGAAATGGCCAAAGAAGAAGAGGCTATAGACTCAACCATGGATGAATATGATGGATGTGACATCTACATATATGACCACCCAAAGGATCATTGCCCATTTGTGTTACATCTATAGGAATATTGGGCTTTTGCATTAAATCCCAAGTTCATACAAAAGAACATGCCTAGGAAATTACCTTTTCCACAAGGTAATTATAGATAGTCCCATAACCCATCGTACAATCCTAGGGGGAATTATTACCAGCCTCAACATTGTCATAAACCACAATGGCAAAACCCATAGTCATGGGGGAGGCCACCACCAAACCAACCCTACCTTTATAACTAGCTAAGATCATATAGACATTATTTCAACACCTTGTTTCTCCAACTAGTTCTACGTTCTCCACTTCAAATCACCACTATTACTCTCCCAAGTATCATCAACTCATGAAATCTCCTAAAGGATCACCACCTCATGCTTCTTAGCATCCATGCTATGCTTGATATTTTCATACTCCACCTCATCATATGCCACTACTAGTGACACAAGAAGGTTTTGCAACACAGCATCAACAAATGAATGTCACTTGTGCTACAAATGTGCATAGAGATGTTGATACTAGTAGGTTTACATAGTAAACTCAGAAACATCCTTTCTTTAGGATAGGCTCTAGGTAGAAGTGCAATACTCATGGAGATACCACATCATTTGAATGAACACAATGCCAATCTAGTGCAATGCCTTCCTTTTCACAACCAACATCCTCTAATCCTATGCAAGGAACACTATCCACTATTACTCCAATATCCAACTGAAGTAATGAATCTAGTAGTGTGGGGAGACAAATGAATCCATGCATACTATATCATGATCAAGGGTGCAATTGTGGGCTAGAAACCTACAAAATTAACACAACTCATATCCTAATCCACCATACATTTAACAAAGAATTACATGAATAATAGCTTATCGATGTAGCTACCACTAAACCAAGAGACATCCAGTGGCCTAAAAATGAACGGTTAATAATTTTTTATACATGCATGAAACTTGCCTATCTACTAATTAATTATTTTCATGGACAAATGCTTAGTCATGGGGGAAACCCTCCATTCTAACACTTAGAATTAATAAATATTTTTCATCTTTTTGTTTTACAATTTTTTTTCATTTTCTTATTTCTTGAATCAATCTCTACTACCCTTTTCAACTTTTACCATTTTGTGATTTCATTTTCTTTGTTACGTAATATCACTTTTGTATAAAATGATCATGTACCCCATTGACGTAAGGTTTTCTCTATGTTGTCAAGTCATGAGGAACTGATTATTTGGACATGGGGGCCACATCATCCATCCACCCATTCCATTAATAAGTAGTTCTTGCCCTAGTTATAATGATATTATTTTTCATAATCAAAAGTAACAATAAATTTATTATCATTGTACTTAGGTGGAAAAGTAAAGCACCAAGGAGGAATGTGAAGGCTATGACATCAAGGATATTTGTGGATCTTCTTTGGCCACTTCTATATGTTCTGTCATGTTGCTTTGGTTGTAATTACATCCATGTAGATCTAATGAAAAAATGAAGTAACAGTAACATAAAAGAGCATTGAATAAATTTTTAAGGATCCCACTAGGAGGACATGTATCCATGCTTAAAGGTTGGTAGCTTATTAGACTTTAGAAAAAAGAAAATAACTTGCCATAACTAAGCTCCTTCCTTGATCAAAACACCAAGTGATGTTACTCCTTACAACTATGGTAGTCTTATGGTTGCCGAGTGAAGTGATAAAATAATGTGATGTCACTAAAATATGGTTTGAATTTGGCTTGAATCTTGTAGGAAAAGGCTAATGATTACTTAACCATTAATAACACATAAGACTTCATTATGCTTATGGTAAGATACCTCCAATTCCAATTCCTGCAATTCTTTCTATAGTCCATCTCATCTTGTTGTTTGTATGAAAATAACTTGTGTTTTTGTGTAACATAGACTTATTTCCTCAAATTGGTGGTTTTAACATGTGTGTTTTGTTTCACAAGTATGCATTGAATTCAATCCTTTTAGTGCTTATGGACATTTTTAGGTGTGGTTATACAAGGACATTATAGGTTGGAGCCTACTTTGGGGAGGATCCACTTGTGTAACTGTTGTAACTTGTACTTGTCTAACATAACCACATCATTCTTAACCCTCCAAGCATGTAATTGCTAAATTTCATGCTTTCCTTTATTTTTTATTTAATCTATTTTGAAACATAAATATAATACCCCTTTTCTTAAGTCTTTCAAATCGTTTAATGTCAATGAATCCATATTCTAACACTTTCAGTGCATAAAATTATTTTCCTACTTATCCCAAAACTATGGAGCTAACCTAAAACCTTTTGACCAATCACAAAGCTTCATTTTCCATGCTCAATACCCTCATTCAATGCAAATTTGTGAACCTCGATATCAACTACCTGATATTAGGTCAAATGCAACATTGAATACCCACTACCAAGTTGATAAAAACTATATATATGACCTGCATGGTTTTAAAAAATTCATTCTCTTCATTTGTAGATACAGGATTTTTCTAAATTTTCTTTCNTATATTACAAGGGTAATAAGGTTAAAAAATCCTTAAGTGTTTTACTGAACAATCACTCATAATAATGCTAAAAACTGTAACTTTTTCACCCATTGAACCATAACCATCATAATAAGCCATACATAAGGAAAAAGAAACCAATTGTGAAAGGTTATAAAGGAATATGAACACTTTTTGGGTATTTTTTTTAAAAAATTTCTAACTCAGCAATCATATGAACCAACAAAATTAATGGAACTAAGGTCATGAGTAAGGTATAAACCTATTAATCATAAATAACAATACCTTAGTAACATCTCATCCTTAATTGATTACAAATGAATCCAAAAAGAGGAGTACAAGAGGAACCTTTGTAGGAAGTGGCTAAATAGCCAAGAGGTGGTAGAGGCCAACAAGATGAGCATGTCAAGCATGAGGGATAGGAGGCCAAATCATTCAACATCCATCAAGAGGCTCCTATTACAAGGTAGATAGTCCAAGGAGAGGCCATGGAACCACTAGCTCCTATGCATGGATAATGCCTCATGTTGTCCCTAGAATGCCTTGAAGCTATTCAAGTGAAATCCATGTTGACTATGATCATCGTGAAAAGGAATTTCAACCCATTTATGGTGTTTGATCCTAAGGTAGTTGTGATGGAACTCCAAGCATCACTATTATGGCACATTCTATCAAATAGTGGTGAATGGTACCTTGGTGAGACCTACCAATTCTAGTATAACAAAGAAGAAGGCATCATGGTTAACATTAGAAAAGTCACTATTTTGTTCTTAGTTAAAGTAATCATAGAGGCTCTAAATCTACCAAATGTGGGGGCCAAGTTAGCACATTTGCCCATGAGGTTCGATCCTAAGAGCAGAAAGTTAGGGCTAAAGTGATCATACAACAAAGAGGATAAAACATATAATGAATTGACTTTGGAGAAGAGGACTTATTTCAAGATAGGCACATATCACCTTTTCTCCATCAAAGGGCTCAATAGAAACTCCATGTATGTGACTAGGGGAAGTGCCATACTAATGGCCAAATACATGGCGAACTTCCCCAGTTATATTGCATGGAACTTTAGAGGTAGTTTGAAGAGAAAAAGGTAGGAAAGCCAACACTTCCATTGTCTTTCATAATTTAGAAGCTATGTAAGTGCACTAGAAACTTGGGGTACACAAATGAAGTTTCCAATAGGGGTCAAAATGCTTCCTTCGCTAAGTTGGTTAAACTAGTAGCACCAAGGAAAGACCTTGGTAAGGAACAAGAATCAAAGAAGGAAGTATAAGAAAAAAAAAAAAAAACAAAACAAGAGCCTGAACAACGTTGTGAGCCACAAGTTCCACCATCACTACCACAAGACTACAAGCTTGCAATGGATCATTTACAAAGAATTGCTGAAACACTTAGTTGGGAAAGTAGAGATGAGTCAAACCTGTTTAGAGTCATCAACAATGCCATGAAGCCCACTATTTTGGCTGATCTAATAAGTGGACATATTTCACTACAATCAGAAGGAGAATCCTAATGGTTGCAACAAATATTTGGTAATGCCACATCCTTCTAAGTGATGCTTGAGATAGACGAAGGTGCCACAATAGTGGTCATGTAGCATTAGGATGTGGTAGGCACATGAGAGGTAATAACAGATCACATAAAGGAATCTTTCAATCTACCTATTATGCCCCAAGTCAATTTGATTAGGACCAGAGATGCACAAATGCTTGCTAGGACTTTAGTGACTCCTATAGCTCATGAGGATATATTAGATTGATTACTATAGACATGATAATTAATGGCCACCTTGTTTGACATCCCTAGTGATGTCATTATAGTACAATCAGATCTCATTGCAACCAAAGGGAAGTTGGTCATGGATAAGACTAGGGGAGAACATGGAGAAGTAGAAGTGCAATACTTGCAATAAGAGTTGATCACCCTAAGTTCTAAATGATGGGACTCTACTTAGTTTGTAGCACTTGGCCACCTAGACCAATTTAGAACATAGTACTTGGAGAAATTTCTCAAAGAGAGAAAAGATATTAAGTAGGAAAAGAAGAACTTGGTCTAGATTGCCTTAGTTGCTAATGCTTAGGCATATTCCCACAAGAAGGAATTAACTATCACACAAGAAGAAATAAACAGTTTACTGTAGACAATGCATGGTTGACAACTACAAAAAATAAAAGAACATTTGGAAAGAAATTATTCATCAATTGAGAGAATAATTGATGAGGGTCAATCATGACATCAACAAATTGGCCATAGAGAATCAAACCCTCTCAATGAAGGAGGTTCATGCAATTTGACAAAAGTCTATAATTGAAATAATCATGTGGCAGAATGATGCCAAAAAGCATAAGAAGCTAAAGGAACACTTCTAGGACTAGGTTGGTATGTATAAGAGGATCAATGAAAAGAAATCTAGATGGAAAAATCCCATATTGGAGCCATGTCAATGCAAAATCCTGATTGGTAGCCCATCTTGGATAGTTATGCACTAGTCCACCAGGTGGAAGTGAATAATAAAGACCTATAAATTAAGGATTTAAAGGAATAGATGGCATTAGCTAACTTTTGATATGCCAACCTTGCCATGTTAACAATAGGTTGGCCAAGAAATAAATTAGAGCAGTAGGTAGCTACTACCAATGTATTATATGAGAAGGAGTTTACAGATAGAAAAGATGCTTTATAGAAACTTCATGTATCAAACTTAGAACTGGAGGTTATCAAGGCTTGCTACCATGGATAGAAGAATCTCACCTTGGACCTAGCCATGAGACTAATAGATCATCATGAGTTAAAAGAAAAGGTTAGGTCCTTTGAAGAGAAACAATGACAATTTGTAGCTTAGTACATGAAGGCCAAAAAAAATGTTCCCATAGCTATCATGCCCATGGGATGTATTAGTGCTAGCACACATTGGTTCACAAGCCTAGATGATGCATGATCCAAGGACAAAAAAGAAAAGTTGTAGGCACTACTCAACCACTACAAATTTCAGAAGCTTGGAGAAAAAGGGAAGTGATTGATGGAGGAGCCACAACCTCTAGAAACTACATGAGCTTCCCTAATTTTCTTCCTTGTAATCTTCTATCCAAATTTATCTAAAACACCATTGTGGCATGTAAGAGTCAATTTTTTTATTTGTTTGAGTCAATAAATAATTCCATACCTTCCTAATATTTTGTAAAGAACTTGTTTCTCATTTTGTTTAACTTAAGGATGAGTTTTCATTTAGTCATGGGGGTATGATGAGTCATGATTTTGTTAGCTTTATTGAATATGTGATAGTGGGTCCCAAGAAATGATGTCGAATATCTAATATGTCTTCCATGCTAGGATATAAATAAAACACTTGGGTGCATGGTTGGGACATACTTTTGTTGATAGATTTTAGTTAGCTTTTTTATAGTTTTGTGATTTCAAGTTTTATTATTTCCAAATGCATGCCCACAGTATGATGTTAGTGATTGTATGGCATCCTTATTTGAGTGTGACATACTTGGACATGTTACATGGTTGAAAATAAAGATCAAGATTACTTTCATCATTGTAGCATGCACTTAGATTTATTATTGCTTTTAATTGTTTAATTGTTTACTATTATCTTTAATTAATGTTTCCATTTATTACTATTTACTATTCTTGTCATTAAGTGAAATGAGTACAACTAATTAAGAACCCTTAAGTATAATTACTTGATAACCCAATAGTGTATCATTTTATAAGCCTAGTGATGTATGTTTGGTAATCCCAGTCGTAGTTACATGAAGTTTGAGGCATGTGTGGACAATTAGGAATAGATACTCATTGAAATAGGCTAGTTTAGATTTTATTTTTCACTATTAATTAGTTTAACTTATCTCTGTATTATCATTAGGAGTATCATAGGGCTAGGCACCATCAATAATATGCCTCACTTTGGAATAAACCATATGTGACAAAGCTACGACTAGTCCAAGTGAGAAGATAGCAAATTTTGATCAATGCATGACAATTTAGATGCACAACTAGTTCCATCCAAGAAATATGATGAGTGGCGAGGTACCCCTACACTCAACCATACGAAACGAGCGTCGCACGCGCGATCTGGTCGAACTCCGCAGATGGACTAGTTGTGGCACCTAGATAGTTAGCCTTAGGTCGCAGTTCGCTGTCTTCCCATCTAGACTAGTTTTGCATATGTCA
>MNCI01001756.1:53264-63343 GCA_015680685.1 Gnetum montanum | reverse complement strand
TCATGTGCTTGTCTAGTTAATGGAGTGAAGAGGGTGCTTAACTTGTGATGATTTATTTGGCTGTATAAATAGTTATGTGATGATATGAAATTTTATGCCTATATGGTATCTACTTGACATATTATGTATTTCCTTTCCTTCCTATATATTGGAATTGAAATTGGATATAGATTTTTGTTAGATGCACTATGACATTTCCATGTATGAATGATGGACTAATCTTGCTTAATATACAATGCATTTATTTTTCTATATATGGATTACATAATAACATGATATTTTATTATTATGATCACTTATCCTTTAGTTATGATTTCTCCTAATATTATTGTTTCTTACCTTCTCATGGTTTGCTAATATATTTCATCAACTCCTGATTCTTTTCATGAACACATTTTCTTTAGGATTTAACATATTACAATGCTTTCTATGCTCTTTTCTCTAGTGTTACTTAGAAGGGTGTTATAATTTGGTGTTAGATATATTGGTTGGTCAATTCTCTAATGGCTTATGGCTATGTTCAATTATGGAAGATGGTAGGAATAAACATAGATATGTCAAGCATGGGAATGTTCAACCTAGAAAGGCAACACTAAATCCTAATTCTATTCAGAATCCCTTAGAAGAATATGAGAAAGGTCTAGAAGAATAGTATCTAAATCCTATAGATATTTCTCTAAGTAATAAGGTCAACTAAGTGGACATCAACTAAGATGTTTCTTCATTAATACATATAAAATTTTTTAAAGATATCTTTTTCACATGTTGGTACTAGCTACAATCATAAGGAGGATTCCATAGCTAAGGTCATCTACCTTCAAGGGTAAGAAGAATTCCATAGCTACTACATTGTTTTTGGAAGATATCAATAATTATTTTAAGTTTTTGGGCTGTACTTTGAAGTATAAAACATAATTGACAATGTATTATCTCAAGGGCACAACTAGTTATTGGTGGACTACCCAAGAAATAACTAAGTGCTAGGAGGAATGTGGCATCTCTTGGATGCATTTCCTACTTATCTTCAATGAATGTTATGTTTTCTTAGAGTACATGGAATCTAAAGTTGATGATTTCTATTTGTTGTACCAAGATAACTAGTTTTTTCTTGAGTACAATGTGAAGTTTTCCAGGATAAACATCTATGTTCCTCATATATATGAAAATGAAAAGATGAAAGCTTGACATTTTTTGTGGGCTTCATACCTCTACTAAGAATCACTTGCTTTTCCATCATTTTAAAATATATGAGAAAGCTTGTGCTCATGTGATAAACTTGGAGCATAGTTAGTTAGCTAAAATAATATGTCATAATTGTTTTTAGAACAGAAGATAATATTTTTCTAAGAAGAAGTTAGTTCTATCCAAACAAGCCTAAAAGTCTAGTAGTGGTAGTCAGCAATAATAGCTTGTGAGTGGTGGAGCCACTCATGGGCATCCAACATGCTTTACCTATAGGAAGGTTGGAGATCTCTAGAAGTACTATTTCCACGATTTTATCTATGTTAAATTAGGTTACAAGAGATTTAATTATTTAAAGCATATGAGCAATGTTGGGTTCCATCAAGAAGGTAGGTTGGTAAATGACTAGGATGTCATAGTTTCAAGAAAAAATATCATTTTTATACTTTAATAGATCAACTAGTAGATGTTGCAATCCAACCTTGTTTTGGAAATTAAAGGTATGGATTTCAATGTTATAGTTTTAATTTGTTTTATCTTTGTGTTAATCATTCTTTCATAGATCCAAGAATGGTTAGTCAATTGTTGGATTAAGGGTAGGTAGTTAAAACTATTATTAGTAGTTTGCTTGTAATTAATCACATTAGCAAGTGTGTCCTTGATGATGTATAATATCTCTTAGCTTAGTAAGCTTTATGTCATGATTCTATGAGAGTAGGACATTATCTTGAGCATTGATTAGTTATCTCAACACCATGGTAACTTAGGTTATTATTATAAAATAAATTTCCAAGAAATAAATGATGGTGTACAGTTAACTATGCATACTAACCTATGTTAGATTAATTTGGATCTTATCTCTTCAAGGTCTTTCAGTTACTTAATGCAAAAGGATCACATGTATTATGTAGTTTCATGTAGGAATGCTAGTTCATACAAGATTGATCAAACTTTAGTAATTTGTTAATTTTTTCTAACATGTTCCATTTAGATTTTTTTGGATTGCCTTCTAGATTAGATGTTGAGTTTGAGATTACTTTCAAAACAAGTGTAGACTTAATCTCTAAGATTCCACATAGGGTGTCACTAATCAAGATAATAAAAATAAAGATCTAGCTCTCTGGAAAAGTACATAATTTATCCAAATATGTCTCCTTGAAATGTTCCTATTTAAGATAATAATATGAAGTTATTAATTAAGTATCAAAAGCTTAATTGGTTGATTGTGAAGAATATATAGATAATTCATTTGATTAGCCAAGGAAGTCTTCTTTGTTCTTAAAGATAGACTTAAAGTCTAAATACCATCAAGTTCACATCAAAGAGGAGGATTTTCCTATGATATCCTTTACAAATTCATATGGATATTATGAGTTTATGGTTTTTCCATCTCCTTAATACTATTATGAGATTGTACTTAGATAAATTTTTTATTGTATTCAATAATAACATATTGGTGCACTCATAGTTTGATCAACTTCATGAGCAATAGTTTAGGATGGTATTGTAAACTCTTAGGGAGCATTAGTTGTATGCATAATCATCTAAGTGCTTATGTTAATATATGAAGATATTTTTTAGATCATGATGTTTTGGAGACTAGTGTAGTAGTGGACCCTACTAAAATTGTAGTGATTAGAGATTATTTTGTTCCTAATAACATTGGTAAGATTCATAGCTTTCGAGAATTATTAGGTTACAATATAAGTTCCATTGAAATAATCTCTTGCATTGATTTACTTTTTACAAAGTTGTTATATGAGGCTATGTTCAAGTGGGATCCATATTGTCAAGTTTCTTTTGATGAACTTAAGACTAGACTAAATTTTGACTCTTGTTTTAATTTTTCCTAATCCTAGTAAATCATATGATGTTTATATTGATGAATCAATTAATGGTTATGGATGTTTCCTTATATAAGAGGATAAATTAGTGGCATATGCTTTGTAGTAGCTTAAGCCTTATGATGTGCAATACCCTGCTCATGATTTGGAGGTAGGTGTGATTATGGTTACTCTTAAGCTAGAGCATTATTATACTTATGGTGAATAGTTGATAATTTGGATTGATAATAAGGAACTACAATACTCAATAGATCAACCATAATTTAACCTATGCCAAATTATATTGGTAGAGTTGTTAAAAAATTTTAACTTTACCATCTAACATTAGACAAGTAAAAGCAATGTTGTTGCATATGTCTTGAGTAGAGTAGTTGATAAACTTCACAAATTTGTTATAAAATTTTGATGTGTTAGAACATATTTATGTAGTATAATAGTAAGATTATTTATGTCAATAGTCAAGGTAATTATATGATATTATAGTGGATTTAGATTCAACTCATTTTCTATATTTCAAGGATCAAATTTATGTACTTAAGTCCTTGCATCAACAATTATTAGATGAAGATCATTTGAGTAAGTTTCATATGCATCCTAATAGTATCAAAATGTATTAGTTATTAAGAATGATGTATTGGTGGTCAATGATGAAGAACTAGATTGATGAGTTCATAGCTAAGTGTTTGATCTATTAATAGATCATGATCAAGCATAAATACCTAGATAGATATCTAGACCCTCACACTATTCCATAATGGAAGTTGAAGATGAATGAAATTAATTTCATAACTAGTTTACATTATAATAGGACTAGAAAGGGTTCTATCTTAGTAGTTTTTGTATTTTTGATCAAGTTCACTCATTTGTTGCTTATGAAGATGATTTCTAATGTAGAGTATGTGATGTACTTATTTTCCCCTAAGATAGTGAAGTTGCATAGAATTCTAGATTGTGTTGGATCATGATGCTGAGTTCACTTTTTTATTTTAGCATGCTTTCATAGATATCCTGGGTACTAATTTGATCCTTAGATGGATGGATAGGTTGATAGTGTTAACTAAATTTTGAAGGACATGTTGAGATCATGTGCTCTCAAGTATTCAAATAGCTAGAATAGACTAATATCATTAGTAGAGTTTTCCTACAATAACAACTACAAGAATAGTCTAAAGATAGTACTATATGAGACCTTTTTTGGTAAATTGTGTAGGATCCCTCTATGTTGGGATCCAATAAAATATTAGTACCAAGTTAGTATAGAAATAGTGTTATAGATTATGGATCAGAACATGGTGATTCAAGGGTGGCTTTAGATAGCTTAAGATGAGAAGATGATTTATGATAACTATAGGAGGAGGCCTCTTGAGTTCATAATTGGAAATAAAGTGTTCCTACATATTATTCCATTGAATGATATGATGTGTGATAAATAGTTATTTGCATTATTAATCAATTGCCAAGATGCTATATTGCAAATGCAATGTAGCAACTACAAGAAATACTTATAAATATGCTTTACCTACTACATTTATTATATCACTTGTTTTGTAGGTAGTCAAGATTTATTATTTTTATTTCTTAATTTCTATAATATTTGGAAAGTGCCTCCAATGTGGTTATAAGTTGATTTTATGACATCTTTATTCAAGTGGAATGTACCTAGACATACTCCATGAATGATAATAATGATTAAGATTGATTTCATTCTAGTATAGAAGTCTCACTTAGAATAGATTTTCTATTCTACATTTAATTTTTTTATAATTTAGTATAATATTTACATTTCTATGTATATTAATTATTACAAAATGAGTGCAATAAATTTTAGGTGCATTTTGTACTTGTTTGGTAAACTTAGTGGTGATATCACTTAGTACAAATTGTAGCAAATTACTTGGTAATCCTAGTAATGAATACACTAGCTTGAGAAATGTATGGTAAATAAGGAATTTAATACTTATTGTAGTAGGTCAGATTGGAATTTACCTTATTTATTATTAGATTAATTAGTTAATTTATATTTTTAAATTACATTTATTAAATGACAAACAACATCATGATCGTGCATCTCGAATTGAACTAAACCATATGAAGATAAGATTCACAACTAGTTCAAGTGGAAAGACATTAAGTATGATCTTACATTTAACTATTTAGATATTTTAATAGGTCTATACATAGATTATGATATAGTCTATCACAATGCTTGTGGACTATATGATTAAGTGTAGAGTATGACTACCACTCATGTGTAGTTTTAGTAGGTCAAGTTGGATTTTCATAAATTACAAGATAAAGAAGTTAAACTTTGAATTCTATTAAATGATCTAGTATGGTTCATAATTCTTGATTAGCTTGGCTAGTTTCATGTTGATGAAATTACTCAAATAGTAGCCAAGTAAGAAAAGGTAGAGTAGAAGAAGAAGAAATCACATGGAATGTATTGTAAGTTCAAGCAACAATTTATGACCATGTTAAGACCAGCACCATGTTACACAAAGAAAATATTGGCCTCATAGTATAAAATTGGATGTTGGAAGAATTAAAGCAAGTGTGACCCACCTCTAGGAATAAATGATGAAGGAAAACTTAGATATCAAATGGTTAGCCAAGAAATAAAGTACCTTGTCCATGAAGGATATTTGAGCCATTTACCAGAAGTCTATAATTGAGATTGGGGCCTTGTAGAATGAGGTAACATAGTAAGAGATGTTTAAGAAGTACTTCAAAGATTAGGTAGAACTACAAAAATAAATTAGTGAGAAGGAGATTAAATTAGCTAAAGCAAAAGTTAATTTATTTCACTACAAAAACCTACTAATATCACATGGATAAGCATCCTTGATGGGATAAACATGATGAATCAAGCTAAGATCAAAATAAAAGAGATTTACACTAAGGATATGACAAACAACTTGAAATTAACTAACCTAAAATATAGAAAACTTCCCATGTTGATAGTTGAAAGGCCATGATTTAAGTTAAAGAAGCAACTTGTTACCATATAATATTTGTATGAACATGAGTACCAACCCCATAAATAGGCCAAGAAAAAGTTGTATGATGAAACCAAAAAGTTCAAGGATTTCAAGATAAAATTCATCAATCAATAAGATTTTGAAGAGAACCTAGTTAAAAGAAGGGCTTACTACTATGGAGTCAAGGATTATGTAAAGGTGCTAGAAGTAGAGAGCATTAATTTCATCACTTGGTTTATCCAAGCCAACAATATATTTCCAGAGTTGCCATGTTCATGGGATTTTCAAGCACATCAAAACTTGTAAAACTAGCTTAGAAGGTTCAAGATCCATAGATTAATTATAAGAAGTATAGGACAATCCTTGATCATTTTTACATGATAAGAAATATGGTGGTTGAGAAACCATAGGAGCCATAATGACATGAAGAACTACTACCACTAGGAACAATATAAAATTCTTTCATCAATAATTTTAAAGATCTACTATAAATTTTATCATTTTTGATTTCAAGTCTATTTTTTATCATTTTTTTAAAAAGCACTTGAATAGAATTTTATAATGCAATACTTTAAGTTAGTCAATTAGTTAGTTAGTATTACTTTTACAATTTAATAACAAACTTCGTCCCAATTTATATAACTTAAGGATGAATTTTAACTAGTGGTAGAGGAATGATAAATAGTTATTTTTTGTATTAATCAGCTACAATATTCCATGCCAAGATGCTATATCATAGATGCAATGAGAAATTGCAATAAATTCCCATAAATACAATTCAGCTATTGCATTTATAGCATCATTTAATAAGTAAGCAAAGAAACTCTATTAGTTTTTTTAAAAATTTCTATAGTAATTAATGATTGCCCATAGCATGGTTGTGAGTCAATTTTATAATGTGTTTATTCTAGTAGGATGTACCTAGACACATTTTATATATAGTAATAAAGATCAAGATTAATTTCATTCCATTATAGCACTTTGAATTATAATAGATTTACTTTCCTAGATACACTTTTCTTGCAGTTTAGCATAATATTACATTTCCATATATGTTAATCATGATAGAATGAGAATAACACCCTTCAAGCATACATGTATACATTTGGTAATTCTAACAAGAATATTGCTTTCTACACCCAATAGCAAATTACTTGGCAATCCAAACAATGAATATACTAGCTTAGGATTTATATGGAAAACTAAGAATTAGCCACTCATCATTGTAGGCTAGCTTAGAATTTACTTTATTAATCTTTAGATTAATTAGTTAATTTATATTTTTTAATTAGTTTTATTAAATTTCAAATAACATTATGATCATACATCTCATCTTAAACTAAACCATATAAAGATAAGAGTCATTACCAATCTAGGTGGGAAGATAGTATCCTACGATATCTAGTTTAATTACGTAGATACTTCACTAGTTTCATCCATGGATTATGAAATAATCTACCATAACACATATAAAATATATGATAAAGTGTAGGGTATTCTTGTTGGTCATCAATATACTTTGGTAGGAAAGATAAGCTTGCTCCTCACCACATAGGTCTATTTGAGATGTTACAACATGTGGGTGATGTGGCTTATCATGTGAGTTTTCCTCCATAACTTTTAGGCATACATGATGTGTTTCATATGTCTATGTTATGACTATACATGCTAGATATTATTCATGTTGTCAATTAGTTTGAAGTGTGACTTTAGGTTGATGCTTCATATATGGAGTGCCGTATTACAATTACATATTAGACTTAAGCATAGGCTATAGAGTAAAGTTGTCCCAATGGTTAAGGACTTGTGAAGACATCATGGTTTGCAAGAGCCTACATGGGAGCTTGAGTTTACTATACTTTCAACTTACCTTAATATCATTTGGAAGGAAGATTCTTAAGGTAGAGGGGATGTAACACCCTGTATTTTTAGATACTAGAGTTAGTATTCTTTTTTAATATTTGAGTGTGTTTTCCTTATGTTTTCATATGTTTGATGCAATTATGTATGTTATATAGATTAATTTTATGATTTAAGGCATGATTCTTATGATATATTTTTATTTCACATTTTAAATTATGGCTAGATATTACATTGACCTAGTTGGATAAGCTTGGCATGGTTTATGGGTGTTGGTGTATCTTGAGTATCTTTAGAAAGTATAGCTACACTTGTGAATTTATATTATTTTATATATGTGATATGTACCTTTTGTATTAAATTATTTTATGATGATTTTTTATTTAGTGATTATTGGATTTAATGGATTAGTACATGATAAATTTGATTAAAATTTTTTCATAAATTTATTGAATTTATTTTATAAAATAATAAATATAAATTTTTATTGTATTTTATTAAAGGATTTTAGACAATATGGATAAGGTAATATTGAATTTTTTCTGTTTTTCAAATTATAAAAGCCTCATTCCATGAGGCATAGGTTGGCATTTATTAACTAGAGGTAGAAGCCCTATAGGATTCAAGTCTTGTGATATTATGCTTACAGTTGTGAGTTTATGGTTTGTGCACTATTCTATTGGTGAGCATAAGTTCATGTGTTGTTGTATTTTTGTTCATTTGTTATTTGGTTTTATGATTTTTTTGAATAGGTGAGATTTCTTGGCTATTTCTCTTATATTTTATGTTTAGCAAGTTTTGTGTGATATTGACATGGATGTGGGTTTTACTAGATTTCCTATTAATGTACATTTATTATGCTAGGATAAATAATGTATTTTATGGACAATAGTGTATGGTTTTTTTTTATTATTTTACAACATTGCATTTTATCATTTTCATGTCTATGGTATGCAATTTGGGGTTGAGGATTTTACACCATTTTTAGTAACATGTTATGCTTTTGGATACTATAGTTATTAGATTGTAAAATGGTTGATTTACACATTCTTGAAACTTGTGTCTTAGTGGGTATTGTGTTATATAAATAATTTCATGTTTCATGAAGTTTTGTATCATTTTCCTATTAGTTATGGTTTTGAGTATTTTTCTCTTTCCCACTTAGGTTTTGGACATTTTTCTTGTAGTTTGGAAAATTCTAGTTGATCATTACAATGCTATGAACCTATCAACATGATTGATTGATGATCTAGAAATATCTAAGTATCATTTGATGTTGATTTTCACCTAAACTAAGACATGCAATTTTGCCATGATTTCACAATGGATCATGGTATGATTGGCAGCACTAATCTCATATCATGATTAACTATTTTATGTCATTCTTGATAAGATAAGTATTAGTGATTTTGGATGTATAGACCATGAATCATGGGTAGATCATGGTCTAATATCATTGGCCATAATGAGATCATGGTATAAGATCACATATCATGGTAAGGTCATAATTTCCTAAGTTTTTCCATTATTGTGTTCTCTTATCATTTAAAGCATTTGTGGTTGAATTTTGAGGTCTTTACCCTTACTAAATGATGTTCTAGGCTATGTTGAAAATGTGCCAATCACTTATGTAATGCTTGATCAAGAATCATAGGTGGATTTTAGTTATGTGGATTAATTAGAAAATTATGTTTCTCCATCATAATCACTAGTTTTGTATGCTTTTTTGTGGTAGTATGATTGTGTATTTGACAAAAGCTTGCATCAAGTTGTGTGATTGGTTAATGATGATCATCCTACAATAATTGGTCTTACCCCCACATTGAAATGCATCTATGTAGCTATTATTGTAGGTTCTATCCAATAGGATAGAGGGGGTATGCAATTCTCCATTGACATTTTGTATCTCTAAAATGTTAGAGGATATGTTTGACACCTATGACACCATTACTTTCAAATAATAAATGTAGATTTCCACTGGGACTAGTTAAAGACTAATAATAAATTCATATGCATAGTAATTGATGAGTGGCGAGGTACCCCTACACTCTACCATACGAATACGAGCATACACGCGCGATCCGGTCGAACTCCGCAGACTAAATGCCTTAACGCCACAAGAAACACTTGGGGTTAATCGTTCGTTGTCTTCCCAGGCTTGCTTGTATGTGTCACGGTGTATGGTTAAGCAAGTCTGAGGTATGTGATTTTTTTG
>MNCI01001756.1:1293-45506 GCA_015680685.1 Gnetum montanum | reverse complement strand
GCGGCGGACCGCGATATCGCGTACGCGATATTGCAGGAGAAGACGCGATATCGCGGCACATGCAGGTCACGTCTCATCACTAGTCTCTTAGTCTATGTGCTTGTCATGTTAATGGACAAAGGAGGATAGTTAGCTTGTGATGATTTCTTTGGTTGTACACATACTTATGCTATTATATGACATGTCATGATTGTATGCTATATGTTAGATACTAATGTATGCTTGTAGATTAAAGTGTTGTTACCTACCTCTCACTCATGACACTTGGCATTGGTTAATTAGGAGAAAGTTCTAAGGTTTCTCACTTAGTGACTCTCATTTTATTTTCAAGTCACTAGGGATTGGGAGGAGTAAGAGAACAAAGGGCTTGATAAATGTTAATGCTATTCCTTTCTAGACATTTTCTATTACTACATTGGATAATAAGTAATTCATTTACTAGCTTATAGATGGATATTTATGTACTATACATATTATGTATTTTCTTTCTTTCATGGATATTGAATTAATTTTATATTTGGATATACATTCTTAGTAGATGAATTATGACATTTTCATGTATAGATAATGGACTAATCTTTCCTAATATCTTATGCAATTATTTTTCTTTATATGGATTATGAAATAACATGATATTATATCTACATGATAACTTATTCTTGTCGCTTGCCTTCTCATGTTTTGCTAGTGCATTTTATTAGCTTTTGTTTCTTTTCATGATAAAATTTTCTTTGGAGTTTAACCCAATGTAATGCTTTCTTATCAATACTTAAGTTGGAGGAGGTTCACTCTACAAATAAGTCACCTTCAAGCACTAAATCTAGATATTATGCAAAGATAAAACTTTTTGCTAGAAAATAAAAAAATTATCTATCTTTAATTAATTTATTACAAGATTATAACTAAGTTCTCAAAGACCATCATACACCCCAAAACCTATCATAGTTAAATGATATTGCAAAGTATGAGGCTCTATAATCATACAATGGCTCTTTTTAATGCAAGGCACAACGAATAGAGAATCTCTACCACAATCGCGAACTAAGATCTCAACTCATAAGTAAAAAATAAGAGAAGAAAACACATAGACCAACATATCATAAGTTGGTTGGTCTTGGAGCTATAATCATCAATTGTACTCACTCAATATGCTTATCCAATCTCTCTTGCTCAACTCTCTATACAGAAGAGCTCTCTCATACTTATCATCATTAATAATGATGAATACATCAATATTTATCTTAAACCAGAAGATAAAAACTCTAGAAACCTTTCCTCCACTCAACATGAGGCTCTTTAGATGTTTTCCAAGTCTTCTCACCTTCTCCCTAGCTATTTTCATCCTTTTCCATCATGTTTCATGTATTTTCCAAATTAGAATAGTTGTTTTTGGAAGTTTCCTTATCTGTACAAGTCATCTTTGACTTTGGAAAGATGTATATATGTCAACCCATCTCTTAGGTAAGACATTTAGTGTTTTTATGAGACATCTCTTTTAGAGGCTAAGACATCTTCACTTTTGGCAAGACATCTTGTTAGCAGATGAGACATCTTATTTGAGATGTCTCCTAACTTTGGGAGATGTCTTATTTGAGCCATCATTTTCATAGATATGATGTCTCACTTGAGACATTAGTTCAAATATCAATACATCTACTCTAAACTCTATATGTTTCATATCATTCCCAGTCCTTACCTAAGACATCTTCTAGCCCTCCAAGACATCTCTCCAGTGTTTGAAACCTGTAAAAAACATACATAGGCAAGAGCAAGGGGATCAGAAGAGTTGTCCCTACATCATAAGTGGGAGGGTGTGATAGTAAGTCTAAATAGAATCCAACACTTATAAAATAATAATTAGATATTACTTTAAGATAGAGTCATGCTAGTAACCTATATAGTAATAGCAATAAAAAATGTAAATACTTTGACATGTTTTGATATGACATACAAGTATCTAAATATATGTTCAAATAAATACAAATATACTATCATCTTCACATGTAAGGGCAAGTATCATAATAAATCATCTAACTATTATAGAAATCCTAATTCCTTGTACTAACACATTTAATGGTCCCTAATTCTCTTGCAATATCTATAAAGAAAAGGAATTAATCCAACTTATTTAAGTATGAGATAATTCTTACATTATTATTATAACTTTTGATTAAGTATATGAGCTTGGATGAAACGCTTCTAGAAGAAGAGAAAATCTACATAAGTAGTTAATACATGCATTGAAATCAAGCATCATATAAATGATGCATCATCATCATTCTATCCTTGTCCTAACAAAATGGGATCAACAACATGAATTAATTTTTGTCATTTACCTCTATGAAGAGCTAGATTTTTGTTTATTTGTAATTTCTTCAAATCATCTTCATTTATTTTTTTTGTATATTTTTTTATCTTACTTTTGGTAGCTTTTCTAGAATAGTGACATAGAAACATTTTTTATAGCATCATTATTTAATATTATTTGTATATGCCCAAATCATCTAAGATGCTATTCCTATAAATTATTTGGAATAGAACCCTTCCAAGTCTTTCTCTAATATTTGCATTGTGTAATTTATCTCTTTTGGTAATATTTAACATCCATCTAATCATTCATGATTTTTTCATACTAATTTTTTGGGCATGCCTATTTTATATTATCCAACATTCAATACCATAAAAGATAGCATGCTTGATTGTTGTAAAATTTTACTTGCAATTTTATTAGTATTTTTTAATTCATTGAACACCACTAGTTTATCTCTATTTTGATCATCTTACCTCAATCTTGTTTCATATATCTTCATATTAGATTAGAGCATTAATCCTAGATAGTGGAATTGTTTGAATTGATACTTCTATTTTTTCATTATTCATATTATTATTAAAATTTTATTTCATATATTTTGTGTTAATTTTGTTAATTTTTATGCCTTTTGATTCTAAAGCATGTCTCTACTTTATTTTAGAAGTAATATTTTTTGGAGTTACATCTACCAACACAATATCATTTCCAAATAATATACAACAAATGATTTCATATTGTATTTCTTTTATTAATTTATCCATAATAATGGTAAATAAGTATAGGCTAAGCATAGACCCTTGATGTAGACCTATGGTAATTGGAAAATCAAATGTAGTTCTACAAGATATTCTAATTTTTGCTCTTCATAAATGCCTTGAATCACTTTAGTATATTTATCAAGGATGTTCTTACTTTGTAAGGCCTATCAAATAATAGGCACTTTGTCATATGCTTTTGTGAACTCAATGAAGATCATATGTAGATTTTCTCTATAGTTTTTAAATTTCTTCATCAATTTTTGTATTAAGAAAATAATCTCTACAGTAGATCTTCCTAGCATAAATCTAAGTTGATTTGCTAATATTGTTGATTTAAGTATGATATACTAGTCTATGACTCTCTCACACAGCTTCATAGTATGATATATTACTTTTATCCCTTTATAGTTTACATAATTTTGATTTTTTGTCATTGTTGGGAATTTATTCATTCTTTAAATTTTTTTAAAATAATTGTGGTAGCTATGAAGCTCTTGTATCTCCTAATGCTTTCCAAGTTGATGAGAGTGGTTACTCTAATAATTAGAGTGGTTATTATTAGAGCAGTTACTCTAATTATTAGAACGATTACTTTAATTATTAGAGTGGCTATTCCTAGGTTACTCCTGGGCCTATAAATATAGTGCTGAGGTGCACAATAGTGAGGAATTATGAAGAAGGAAGTCTTTCAAAGAAAATATTTTAGCAATCAAGTAGTGAAACTCTTGTAGTCTATCTAAAAGTTAGAATAATTTCCAAGTGCCCTAGCAAAACGTCGAAGTGTGGATGGATCTTTATTTGAGCATTATGTACATGAGCACACCTTGTGTATGGCAATAAAGACAAGCTCTTTGATTCATCCTTGCAGCACTTGAGATTTATTTTCTTACACATTTCTTTTATTTTATTTTCTTATGTATTTATTTTATTTTATTTTAGTTTATTTTATGCACTTTATATTTTTGTTATTAGGGTAGTAATTCATTTTGATCAATTAAGAAAATTATTAAAATACACTCAGTACGATCACTTCAAGCATACGTGTAACACTTGGTAACCTAGTAATGACTAGCATTTGGTAATCCCAATAGTGTTGCATTGGTTCAAGATGTGTACGACAAGTGAGAATAGATACTTGTGTTAGGATTAGTTAAAGCATAGTTAGTTAGTAGTTAAGTTAAATTATTTACCTAGTTATCTCTCTCTTTCCCTATTAGCACAGGAAATAAAAACATAAAAGATATAAAAATCATATGCCTTAAGCTTACTTAACCATACAATTGTGACATACAAGTAAGTTTGGGAAGACAATGATCAACCAACCTATCCTTGTTCCACAAGGGTGCATAAGCACTTAGTCCTTGGAATTTGATTGGATCATGTGTGAAACACTAGTATTCGTACGATTGATCATAGGGCTATCTCGCTACTCATCATTGGCGCCGTTGCCAGGGACTTAGTTGTTTGTACACTAACTAGAACTTAGGAAATCATTCACATCATTAGAAAAAACCCTTAGGGTTGGTTGAGAAAATAATAAAAAAGAATACATTGCACACTGAATAGACAAATATGTCTCCTTCTTCGTATGAAAGCACCTCACTGCCTAAGTATAAAACAAGAAATAATCGGTGGTGTAATACACGATGTTGATCCACCAATCTCTTAACAAGTTCGAGTGGTATATATTCATCCTAATGAGTATATAACAAACTTCACCTTTATCCTCCATCAAGATGAACAACTGCATTGACAAGACTTAGAAGGTAACATAGTAATACCTCCTAATCGTTTAGTCCCAAGAGTGCTTCTTTGTGCTCTCACATGAATTGGCATGCCACACTTATATGTAGAATATGTTGTGCAAGATCATGACTCAAGAGAATACCGTCCCATAGAAGCACAACATCAAAGGGACTTGTAATAGGAGAGACATCATAAGTCTTTGAAGGGTAAGTGGTCCCAGGATTCCCTGCATGTCTTAAGTGAGAATGAGGGTGGTGAACCTACCTCAGGTAGTCGTCCACACAACGATTTTCCTCCCCTTGACTTTGGCCAAGGGTTTGTGTATCAAGACCTTCATTCCACTATTCATAACCTAGGTTCTGATACCCAAGGACACAAAGGATCCAAAAAAGGGACATGAACACATGATAAAGGTGGACATTTTGATCGCAATTGCAATTAAGGCTGTGACCACCAAAGAGAAGGTAGTAGACATTATCATGGTGACAATTCTCCTTATTCTTCACATTCATCATCTCCTTCACCCTATCCTTTAGTATCTAGACATAGTCATAAAGAAAAAGACAATGGAGATAAAGGTAGGAAAAAGTGGAAGTCATAGGCAAAACAACTAAGAAAGGGGATAAGGGCACTCTAGAGAGTCATGACATAGAAGAAGGGAGAGTAGGGAACAACATAGGCATCATAGACATCATAGATGAGACGATCACGATGAACCCTTACTTGCTACTTGAAGTATGTTAGACATAACAAAGGCTGTTAGAATTTCAAAAATGCACTAAAAATATAGTAGGATCAAGAGATTAGATATGAACAACATCCCACGATTTGAAGGGGGATACAACACTGATCCTCAAAATCATTTACAAGCATTCCATGATGCGTGTACCTTACAGAACATAGAGAACAAATGGTAAAAGCTTAATTTGTTCCCATAGACATTACTTAAATAAGAAAAAAGCTGGTACTAGTCCTTAAAACTAGAATATATTCATAGATGAAGTACTATGTTAGAATTATTTAATGACAAGTACCAAATGTACTCTTGAGTGTCTAACTTGTGAAAGAAAATCCAAGGTTGGAAACAAGGAGGACATGAACCCTTGGATGCTACCATGGGCTGATATTATACACTGTTACATCATTGTCCTAGCCATGGTTATTCACAAAGGGATTAATTGGATCATCTCTTGGATGGGCTTAGGCATGAAATGAGAAGAACCCTTGGGACTTATGCACAAGGAAGACTATTCAAGCTTAGGTTCCATCAAATTCAAAGACTATTGGAGCAAGTCACTAAGGAAGAAGGTGAGCTATAGAAGAGAGAAAGTGTAGAAGAGTATAATTGAGATCCTTCCCTCCAGAGGAGGGGAGTAAGATTTTGTAAGGATGAAGAAGAGTCACCACTCGAAGAGATGGTGAATAGAAAAACTTTGCCTATCCAAAAGATGACATAAGAAGTTTTAGCAAAGGTAGAACAAATGTGGGATTCCCTAGACAATAGATTTCAAACTATTCTTAAAATAGTAAAGGAGTCTAGAGAGCAAGGTAGTGATCACGAAAAAAGAAAAAAAAGAGAAGTTGAACATGCATGTAGCAAGGGTAAGGGCAAAGTTGCCATCATTGAAGAGGTTATGGAGTCAGAAATAGACAATGCTAGTCAATGCGAGATATGTCAATATGACCATCCTAATGGATGTTGCCCTATAATCTCACATCTACAGGAGTCTAGGGTGTATGCACTCAACCCATGATTGAATAAACAATAAGAACCTTGAAGGTTACCTTATCCTCAAGCTAACCTAAGATGGTTCCACCAACCCTTAATGTATTATCCTAGTGGAACTCCATCACAACTGATTGAGCAATATCAATAGTGGCAGCATCCACAATCATGGGGAATGTCACCACCAAGGCAATAGTATCCTTACAGGAAACCTAACCTATATGGATATTATGTGCAGTAGCCAATCTTTCCACGTGACTCTACTGGTCACATCACTCCTCAACCTCACTACCAAGCTCACAAGTATTATGGGACTCCATCTTGTAGAGGAAATATTTCACAAGCATATCATCCTTCTCATCAGGATGCATCTCTTCCACCAATAGCTCCACTACCACATGCTCTTGTGATGCAAGGTGAAATCCCTACCCAGCCATAGTAACGTAATGCCACGAGGGCTATTAACTCTCAACCTACTATTGATTCCAACAATCACATGAAGAAAAGGCCTTTCTTTAGAACCAATAAACCAACTAAGCCCTTGCAATCATAAGAGCCATATTCCTTAGATGCCTCAATATCAATCAAAACTTTGGAGCCTCATTCAACTCAACCACTGCACTCAACACATATGGTCATGCTAACATATGCCATCACTGATTAGATCAAAGCTGGTTACCTTCTTAGGAAATTCTCTAATCCTGGAAGTCCTTTAATATACTTACAAATCACTAGAAATGTGTTGTGCAAGGCTCTTTTGGATTCAAGTTACAGTGTCAACCTGATTTTTCAAGAAATGTACAAGGCTTGGAACCTACCTCCATTGAAAAATAGTAACATCCATCTAGAGTTGGCTAACCAATCCATCACTATCCCATTGGGACTAGTGGAAGACATTGTTACCACTATTTGTGGGTGGTTGTACCTAGCTAACTTCCTAGTGATTTAGGTTAACAATGGTATGGAGGACTTCCCAATCATAATGCGAAGAGCATGGCTAAGCACCATCGACATATGCCTAGGAATCCATGATCTTTCCCTATAAATATCAAAGGAAAATACATTTGGAAAGATTGAGAAGAAGAAAGTTTTGTGCATCGCATATAGTGACATAGGGTGTAATTGCATACGAAGATCATGGTTTGTGCAAAGTTTAGCATTGCCTGCATGCAATCAATATGCATAAGTGATTAAGATACAAAAATGTCTATATGTAGTAGCCACACAATAGGAAGACACCTAATGGATGATAGCTGATCAAGAAAGTAGTTCACTCATATGCATGGTACCAACTAAGGGTTTGACTTATGCTTACATTGATATCATAGACATATTAGAATAAGTCCACTGCAAACTTCCAAGTATTAACTTTGAAAATATCAACTGGGGGAAGTTGGAAATCCCTAAGAAATTTATGCAGAAGTCCCTTGAGCTAAAACCATTGCCCACTAGTATGGAATACATATTTTTTTAGAAAATGAAAACTGGTAATTATCAATGTTAATATTTCTCCTCAATAGAAAGAAGAATTACTAAAGGTAATAAATAAATGATCAAAATCCTTCAGTTGGTCATATCTCGAATTAACTGGAATAGATCCTAGGATATGTTAACATAGAATTTATAGTGATCCTCCATGAAGCCTTGAAGACAATCGAAGAGATGATTGAACCCTAAGCTGAAGTAAGTAGTTAAGGAAGAAATCGAACAACTTCTCAAGGTTGGGTTCATGTATCCCATTTGATGGGACATGATATCATAGCACGCTCCAAAATCTATAAATAAGAGGTGGCTCTCCCTTGTTTCTCCATCTAGATCTAGACCCTTGGTGAAACTTTGGCACTTTTACCTCTCTAGAGATAGAATAATTTCCATATTCCTGCAATACGATCTCCAAAGTAAACAGATCTTTATTTGAGCAAATATTGTACTTGAGCACAAGTTTATGTACAGAAATAAAGACGAACTATTGGATAAACCTTGCAGTGCATGGACTAGGCTAATTAGAACTTTAATTATTGTTATTTATCATTCATCATTTAAATGCTTTATTAGTTAATTAAATCTCTCTCAACCCTTCTCCCATAGTTAAGTGCATTCAGTACGACCACTTTGAGCATGTGTGTTATGCTTGGTAATCCTAATAACGAATAGTGTTTGGTAATCAAGGTTGCATTGGTTTAGGGTGTGAACGGCAAGTGGGAATGGATGTTGATGCTAGGTTAATTAAGGCTTAGTTAGTTAGTTAAAGTTAGTTACCCTTTACCTCATTAGCATAGGAGATAAAACATAAAAGATATAAAAATCACATACCTTAGACTTACTTAACCATACAACCGGGACAAATATAAGTAAGTTTGGGAAGACAACGAATGATTAACCTTAAGTGTTCCATAAGGTGTGTAGGCACTTAGTCTACGAAGTTTGATTGGATTGCATGTGTAATGCTTGTATTCGTATGGTTGAGTGTAGGGGTACCTTGCCACTCATCATAGGCACTGTTGCTAGGGACTAAGTTGTTTGTGCGCTAAGTAGAACATAGAAAATCATTCACATCGTTGGGAGGATTAATGAACCCTTAGGGTTAATCAAAAGAAATTTTGAACAATGGTTAATAGCACATCGATAAGATAACAATGTTTTCTTCTTCTCATAAAAGCACTTCACCACTTATGGTTCACACAAGAGACATTTGGTGGTCTAACGCACATAACCATGAACCACCAGTTCCTCAATAGTATCAAGTGATGTATATTCATCCTGATGAGTATATACTTGATTTTACTTTTATCCTCCATCAAGATGAACAACTGCATTGGCATGATTTGCATGGTAACATAGTGTTACCCCTAGATCATGCAATCCCCAACATGCTGCTTCATGCACTTGCACAAATAGGCATGACGCAGCTATACACTGAATACGTTGCATGTGATTACAGCATAAGGGGCTACCATTCCACAGAAGCACAATGTTTAAGGGACTCACGGTAGGAGAGCCACCATACATTGTTAAAGGGCAAAGGGATCCCACACATCCTAAGCAAAATTGGAGATGGTGAACCAATTATAACAGGTTCTCCATCAAATGATGTTTCCCCTCCTAACAATAGTGAGGAGGTGGGGTATCAGAACCTACGCTCCATGATACACAACCTTGGTTCTAATCCCCATGCACACCAAGTGTTCAATGAGGGAACACAAACACATGGAAAAGATGGGCATTCTAATCATCATCATAATCAGGGCCGTAGACACCAAAGAGACAGTAAGAAACATTGTCATGGTGATGGTTCCCATTCTTCTTCCCCTTCATCACATCACTCACCCTCTCCTTCCACATCAGGGCACAGTCATAAAGAGCACAATGATGAGGATAAGGGTAAGCAAGATGAGAGACCTCAATGAGAGAGTCGAGAGTGAGGATGAGGGAATTTGAGAGAGTCAAGGCATGAAAGAAGGCAAAGTAGGGAACCACGTAGGCATCATATACATCATGAGAGAGATGATCATGATGGCCCCTACTTGCCACCCAAAGTATATTAGACATTACAGAGGTAGTTAGAATACCTACAAGGCACCAAAAAGACAATCAGATCAAGAGACTAGACATGAATAATATCCCACGATTCAAAGGGGGATACAACACTAATCTGCAGAAACACTTATAGGCATTCCATGATGCCTATGCCTTACAAAATATCAAAAATGAGTGGAAGAAGTTAAAGTTGTTCCCTAGGACACTCATAAAAGAAGCAGAGAGTTGGTACTGGTCCTTAGAGCTAGAAACCATTAGAAGGTGGAGTACAATGTTAGAATTGTTTAACAATAAATACCAAACATACTCCAAAGTGTCCAACTTGCATAAACAGATCTAAGGATGGAAGTAGGGTAATCACAAACCCTTGGATGCTGCCATGGGCCGATATTATGCATAGCTACATTGTTGCTTGGGCCATGGTTATGCATAACAGGATCAATTCCACCACCTCATAGATGGGCTAAGACATGAAACTAGGAGAATCCTTGGGACAGATGCCCAAGGGAGATTATCTGAACTTAGATCCCATGAAATTCATAGATTGTTGGAGCAAGTAGCTAAAGAAGAAGGGGAGCTATGGAAAAGAGAAAGCATGGAAGAATATAACCATGATTCCTCCCTTTGAAAGAGGGGAGTGAGATTTTGTGATGAGGAGGATGAGTCACCACTTGAAGAGTTGGTGAATAGAAAAACTTTGTTGCTTTAGAAATTAATAATAGAAATGTCAGCTAAGGTAGATGAAATATGAAGCTCCTTAGATAGTAAAATTGAAACTATCCTAAAAATTGTAGAGGAGTCTAAGGAGGAACGAAGTAGTGACCATGATAAAAAAAAGCAGAGAGATTCAGGCCATGCACGTGACAAGGGTAAGGGAAAAATGACTATTGTCAATGAGGTTGTGGATTCGGATACAGACAATGATGGTCGATGTGAGATCTTCCAATATGACCATCCTAAGGGATGTTGCCCAATAATCTCATGTCTACAAGAGTCTAGGGTGTATGCACTCAATCCAAGACTTAACAGACGGTAAGCACCTCGAAAGTTACATTATCCCCAAGGTAACCCAAGGCAGTTCCACCAACTGTTAACATATTATCCAAGTGGAAATCCACCACAACCTATTGAGCAACATCAGCAATGGAAATACTCATAGTCATGGGGGATGCCACCACCTAGGTAATAATACCCTTACTGGCAACTAGACCCATATGGCTATTACGTACAGCAGCTGGTTTCTTCAAGTGACTCTATGGGTCACGCAACCCCACAATGTCACTACCAAGTTTGGGAGTATTTTAGGACTCCCTCTCCTACAGAAGACACACCACATGCATACCATTCTCCAAATCCATCCGCCACTCATACGTCGATAGTTCCACTACCACATGCTCCAACGATGCAAGGGGAACTCCCCACTCAACCACAGCAATGTAATGCTATGAGAGCTGTAAACCTTTAACGCACTGCTGGTTCTGACAAATGCAAGAAGAGAAGACATTTCTTTAGAGCGAAAAGCCCAAACAAGCTCTCACAACCACAAGTGGTTGAGTCTATGCACGCTCCTCTAGCAAATAAGGCTTCGAAGCTCCCTTCAAACAAACAACAGGGCTTAACACATGTGGTTATGTTAACACATACCGTTAGTGACTGGATAAAGATGGGCCACCTTCCTAGGAAACTCTCTGACCCTGAGAGTTCCTTAATCTACCTCCAAGTCACTTGGAATGAACCTCGTAAGGCTCTTCTTGACTTAGGTTCCAGAGTCAACTTAATCTCATGAGAAATGTATAAAGCCTGGAACCTACTTCCACTCAAGAAGAGCAATATTCAACTAGATTTGGCTAACCAATCCATCACCATTCCCTTGGGATTGGTGTAGGACATCATTATCACTATGTGTGGTTGGTCATACCTAGCTAATTTCCTGGTGATAGAAGTCAATAGTAGCATAGGGGACTTCCCAATTATAATGGGGAGCGCATGCCTTAGCACCATCAATGCATGCCTAGGGATCCATGATCTTTCCTTGGAAATATCTAAGGAAAATATTTATGGAAAGATAAAGAAGAAGAAAGTTCCATGCATCACATACAGTGACTCAGAGGGTGATGACATGGAAGAATGCTCAGCATCTCCTGCATGCAACTAGTATGCCCAAGAAACACAAATACAACGGTGCCTATATGTAGCAACCACACAATAAGAGAACACGCAGTGGTTGACAGCTAATCAAGAAAGCAACCCACCAACATGCATGGAACAAAATGGGGGAACAACTCATGCCCACAACGAAGGCATAGATACATTGGAGTATGAGCGTCACCAACTTCCACCCCTTAACCTGAAAACATCAATCTAGAGAAGTTGGACACTTATAAAAAATTCAAATAGGTAGTCATTATTTTGGATCTCTCCCTTCTAATTCAGTCATGGGGGAGATGGTCACCTATGCTGATCATTTGAGGCCCTTAGTTCTTTTAAGTTTTTGTTTTACATATTTTTTTTTACAAATTTCTTCAACTTTTCTTATTTTTGTTTTACAACATCCTTTATACTTTTTCATTTTGTTATGTATGTGTGTGTGTTTTTAATCCATTTTATTAAGTTTTTCATCCAATAAGTGCTCCAAAGATGGTATGAACTATTCCCTATTGATTACTAATGTTTGGATTTTACCTTTAAGATTATGATGTTGATACTAAGGTATGGTTTTTTTGATATGATAGGCAATGAGTCAAATTCATCCATTCATCCACAAATTTCTATGGTCTCTCTTGGCTTGGAACTATACAGTCCCTTTCCCAACAATAAAAACTATAAAAAATGGGGGACTAGGCATTTCTCAAACCAAGGAAGGACTCAAGGATTGAAAAGGGTGTGACTTCAAGGGAAATTGATGCATCTGTGTTAGCCATTCTCTTGGGTGCTTGGATGTCTTCTTCTTGATTTTTCTTACTGTTTTGATGTTACCCACTTATCGAGAAGCTGAGCAAATAAAAATAATAAGTCTTTGCATGGTGTGGTTCTCACGCAAAAACACACAAAAAAATAGTGAGTATTCAAAGCACACCTCTTAGATGAAATAATCATGTGGGCTATAAGCACTGGTTATGGAACTAAAATAAACATGTTCCCTCTAACTAAGGCCCTTCTTGCTTCCTATTCTCTCTTCCTTCATTTCGTCAGAATGGTAGGGGCTCTTGGGTGAAGGAATTATTGTTATTTCAAGTGTATGGATTGGTTGTATGCATTAATGCGAAGTCACTGGATGTGGTTGTTGACGTCGGACTTGGAATGGGATCTACTAAGTCACATTAATCATTAAATATACAAGGGACTGTACATCACCTTGTTCTTGATATTCCATTCCATTCCCTTCTTTCCATCATTCTTCCTCCATTGTTCACCTCATTGTCTATTGTATCATTAGTGTATATTTTGGTTGATGCATTGTTTTCTTTTTGGTAAATTCCTGTGGTTAAGACTTTAACTCTTGTTCCAAATGACATTCCTAGAGCCTATAGACTCTTTGAATGTGCATTTGTCAAGGCATTAAAGGTATGCACCCTCTTTGGGGAGGACCCACTGGCACTCCTATTTGGTACACCAGTTAAATTCTTTCTCTTACCATTTTTGCAATCCACTCTATTTTGTTCATTTCGATCTTGACATCCATTTAATCGATGTTATAGTTGTCTCTTTTTCTCCATCTTTCTTGTTTCTTTTATTTTTCTCCATTCTATCGCTACCAAAGGTTCGCTCTTAGTCATGGGGCTCTTGACCCAATTTTTTCGATTTTCTCCTGACCCCTACACCTTTGGTAGTCACCACTATTATATCTCCATACTTGTATCACCCATACCACAACTTAGCCAATGGACCTTTCACCAAAGCAAGGTATCAATTGCATTATGATTCATTTACCCTTGCTAATAAAAGACTGTGTTGTGTGTGTAGATGAAAAACATATAACAATGGATTGGATCTAGAGGGAACACTTAGAATGGATTGGTGCTGAAGCAGCTATGCAAGGAATGAGATCGATGGTGTGCTTATGGATAGACAATGAAAGGCATAATCTTGGCGTTGGCAGTAGCAAACTTCTTCTCTCTTCTCTCTTAGCTACCAAATTAGGCCTGATGTCAAATGTATAAGGTGTTCACTCTTGTTGTCGTGAACACTAGTTTTGTCATATTCTATAATGATGATTCAGTCACATGTCATCCCATTCACCATTAGTTCCATTCAAGTCAATAATTCCATACCTTTCCAATATTTTATAAGGAACTCAAGGAAAATTTTTTATTCAGTCATGGGGGTATGATAGGACGTGATATCGCATCCCCCGCGATATCGTGTACGCAATATCACGTCTTCCCCTATGATATCGCGTATGCAATATCGCAGTGTGCTGCCAAATCTATAAATAAGATGTGACTCTCCCTTTTTTCTCCACCTAGATCTAGATCCTTAGCAAAAATTTGGTAGTTTTACCTGTCCAGAGATAGAATAATTTCCATGTGCCTGCAGTAAGAGCTCCAAAGTGAACAGATCTTTATTCAAGCAAATATTGTACCTAAGCACAAGTTTGTGTACAGAAATAGAGATGAACTGTTGGATAAACCTTGTAGTGCATGGACTAAGCTAATTAGGACTTTAATTATTGTTATTTATCATTCATCATTTAAATGCTTTAGTACTTAATTAAATATCTCTCAACCCTTCTCCTATAGTTAAGTGCATTCAGTACGATCACTTCAAGCATGTGTGTTACGCTTGGTAGTCCTAGTAATGAATAGCATTTGGTAATCAAGGTTGCATTGGTTTAGGGTGTGAATGGCAAGTGGGAACGAATGTTAATGCTAGGTTAATTAAGGATTAGTTAGTTAGTTAAGGTTAGTTAATTAGTCTCTTCACCCTTTACCTCATTAGCATAGGAGATAAAACATAAAAGATATAAAAATTACATACCTCAAACTTACTTAACCATACAACCATGACAAATACAAATAAGTCTGGGAAGACAACGAATGATTAACCTTAAGTGTTCCATAATGCATGTAGGCACTTAGTCTACGGAGTTCAATTGGATCGCACGTGTAGCACTCATATTTGTATGGTTGAGTGTAGGGGTACCTCGCCACTCATCACCATTGTTGATAGCAAATGGATTAGCTCCTTAGTTATTGTGCCTAAAAAGGAAGGGAAATGGAAGGTGTGCATATATTTTAGGTTACTAAATATGACAACATTCAAAGATCACTTTCCATTGCCATTTGTTAACCAAGTCATAGACATCATCGCAAGGCATCACTATTATATTTTTCTAGATGGATATAGCAAATATATCCAAATACAAATAGCCCTAGAAGACCAAGCCAAGACTACGTTCACAAATCCTTGGGGAATGTTCACATACAAACAGATGTCATTTGGCTTGTGCAATGCACCTGCAACATTTCAATGACTAGTTCTAAGCATATTCCAATAGCAGATCGGGAATGGCATGGAGGTCTTTACGGATGACTTCTCCACTTATGGAGAAAAATTTGATTAATCCTTGGACCAGTTAGAGAAAGTGTTAAAAATATGTGTGGAAATCAATTTGAGGCTCAACTGGCAAAAAAGCCATTTGATGGTCTAAGAAGGTATAGTACTAGGGCATAAAATCTCACACATAGGGATAAATCAAAATTTTCCAAGGAATTACCCATCAACTGGAAACTATCAACAAGATCATTCTTTGGAAATACTGGCTACTATAGGAGATTTATTGAGAACTTTTCAAAGGTTTCCAAACCATTGGTGGAATTAATAAAAAAGGATGTACCTTTCGAGAGGACCAAGAAATGCAAATTACCTTTCCAAACTATAAAATAGAAGCTAGTAGAAACACCCATTTTACAAGATCCTAACTGGTCCAAAACATTCCATATCATGATTGACACGTCCAACTATGCATAGAAACAATGGTTAGTAATCCTTAATTTGCTAGATGAAAACTGATTAGCTGCCCTATCATATAACAAGTTGCATAAGGCATTCAATAAACAATGTCATGACCTAAGGATCAGGAAAGTTAAATATCAATTGGGAGATAAGGTTTTCTACTGGAATCCCACACATGTGCCATAACGTACTAAATTTCAAACATTGTCGAAAGGACCTTATTTTATTTATGCAACTTTTCCTTTAGGGGCCATGAAAATATACAAACTTGAGAGCCTAGACAAGAAATTATTGGTCAACATGAAACAAAAAAAACCTTTCCATGAGCTTAGGACAGCCAGTACACATGCTACCTCTGTTGATGGACAACCTTGCTTACTATTTCAGATCTCCTCCTTCCAACTTAGTTGTGGGGGAGATGGCCACCTATGTTAACTATTCTAGGCCCTCAGTTCCTTTTGAATTTTTGTTTTACACATTTTTTTCACACATTTTTGTTTTACACATTTTTGAACTTTTCTTATTTTTGTTTTACACCATCGTTCATATTTTTACTATTTTTTTGATTACTTGATTTACTTTTATTTGTCATCCAATAAGTGATCATGATGGTGGATTGAATTATATCATATTGATTGCTAATGTTTGGTTTTTACCTTTGAATTATGACGCTAATATTAAGGTATGGTTATTTTGGTAAAACAGGCAATGAGTCCACGTCGTCCACTCATCCATACAACTCTATGGTCTCCTTTGGCTTGGAACTATATAGTCCCTTTTTTCTAAGTAAACTTGTTAATGAATTGGTGGCTGGGTATTTTTCAAACCAGGGAAAGACGCAAAGGATGAGAAGGGTGTGACTTTAAGGGGATTCAATACATTTATGCTAGTCATTCTCTTGGGTACTTGGATGCTTTTTCTTGGGTTTTCTGCCATTCTAACAATGTTCAAAAATTAGGAAGCTAAGTGAATAAAAATAAGTCTTTGCATGGTGTGGTTCTCACGCAAAAAATAAAAAAAAGGAAGAGAAAAAAGTGAGAATTCAAAGAAAACCCCTTAGACACAATAAAGCATTATGGGCTACAAGCACTGGTTATGGAATTGGAAAGACATGTTATCCATGCCTGAAGGTTCCCTCTATCTAAGGCCCTTTCTTACTTCCTGCTTCTCCATCTTGCTCTTCTCGGAATGGTGGTGACTCTTTGTGGAAGCATTCTTGTTGCTTCAAGTGGATGGATTGGTCAAGTGTGTTGATGCAAGGTCACTAGATGGGGTTTGTTTGAGTTTGGATTTGGGATGAGTTTTACTCAATCACATTAACCATAAAGTACATAAGGGATTTTCCACAACCTTGTTCTTGGGATTCTATTCCATTCTATCTTCTCCATCTTTCTCTCCATTTTTCCACCTCATCGTCGATTCTATCATTAGTCCATTTCTGGGTTGATGCATTGTTTTTCTTTGGTGAATTCGTGTGGGTAAGTGTTTAGCTCTTGCTTCCAAATGACATTCCTAGAGCCAACAAACTCTTTGGTTTGTGGGTTTGTTAGGGCACAAAGGGCATGAGCTTTCTTTGGCGAGGACCCACTAGCATTCCTTTTTGGTGCAATTGTTAAGTTCTTTTCCTTAAACATTTCCTGCAATTAATCATCTCTGATTTCATCCCCATCCATGACATCCATTTTATTAGTGTTGTCATTATTATTTTTTCCCATCTTTCTTATTCCTCATATTTTTCCATCTTATAGCTACTGGAGGTTTGCTCTTAGTTGTGGGGGCCCTAGCACAAATTTTTCAATTTTCTCCATTTTACTATTCACCTAAGCCCTACACCTTGGGTAGTCACCTATGATAAATCTTGAAACCAGTTTTTGCCATAACCACAACTCAGCCAATGTGCTTCATATCGAGGCAAGGTATCAACTGCATTGTGGATTATCTATCCTTGCTCATTTGTGAATGTTTTGTGTGTGTAGATGACAATCATAGAAACAATGGACTGGGCTTGGAGGAAGCACTCAGGATGGATCGAAATTGGAGCATTTACAAAAGGAGCAAGTTTGGTGGCATGGCTATGGATAAACAATGGAAGGCACAATCTTGGCATTGATGGCAACATGCTCCATCTTCTTTCTCTCTCTCCTTTTCTCTTCAAGCTGCCAAATAAAGGCTTAGATGTTATTTATGTACAAGTGTTCACCACAATGATCATGAACACTAATGTTGTAATATGCTTATTGATCCGTTCACTCGGCACGTTGAGTCTATCATCCCATTCCACTGTTAGTTGTCAATTAGTCAATAATCCCATACCTTTCCACTATTTTGAGGATAAGTTTTCATTTAGTTGTGGGGGTATGATGAGAGTAGTTACTCTAATAATTAGAGTAGTTATTATTAGAGTGGTTACTATAATTATTATAGTGATTATTATTAGAGCAATTACTCTAATTATTAGAGTGGTTATTCTTGGGTTACTCCTGGACCTATAAATACAGTGCCCAGGCACACAATAGGGAGGAATTCAGAAGAAGGATGTCTTTCAAAGAAAGTCTTTTAGTAGTCAAGTAGTGAAACTTTTGTAGTTTGTCTAAAAGTTAGAATATTTTCCAAGTTCCTACAGTAGGAGGTCGAAGTGTGGATGGATCTTTATTTGAGCATTGTGTACCTGAGCACACCTTGTGTACGGCAATAAAGATGAGCTCCTTGATTCATCCTTGTAGCACTTGAGATTTGTTTTCTTACACATTTATTTTATTTTATTTTCTTATGCATTTATTTTATTTTATTTTATTTTATGCACTTTACATTTTTGTTATTAGCGTAGCAATTCATTTTGATCAATTAAGAAAATCGTTAAAATGCACTTAGTATGATCACTTCAAGCATGTGTGTAATACTTGGTGATCTAGTGACGACTAGCGTTTGGTAATCCCAGTAGTGTTGTATTGGTTCAGGATGTGTATGGCAAGTGAGAACAGATATTGGTGTTAGGATTAGTGAAAGCCTAGATAAGTAGTAGTTAAGTTAAATTAGTCACCTAGTTATCTCTCTCTTTCCCTATTAGCACAGGACATAAAAACATAAAAGATATAAAAATCATATCCCTTAAGCTTACTTAACCTTACAATCATGACATACAAGTAAGTTTGGGAAGATAATGATGAACCAACCCGTCCTTGTTCCACAAGGGCGCATAAGCACTTAGTCCTTGGAATTTTATCAGATCATGTGTGAAACGCTCGTATTCGTATGGTTGAGCATAGGGGTACCTTGCTGCTCATCACAAGCTATCATAGGAATATTATTTAGTGTAGCAACATTTCCATTTTCACGTTTAATAAGGTTGTCTTCACCCTAGAGAAGGGAAAATTATTAACCAAATCAAAATTTGGTTCTTCTTAAATGCATTCTCTTGAAAATTCTTCATCAATAATTCTTGAAAATAAAATTTTCACCTATCTGAAATTCATGGTCTTTTACCAACATTGTTTTATCTACCTCTTTGATCCATTTGACATAAACCCTTCTTTTTACACTTTTTGTTTCTAATTTTTGCCCATTTACAAATAGGGTTTTCTTATTCCTTTATTTCTAATTTTTCATAAAAGCTATTAAAGGTCTTATTTTTGGATTTGGTTACTACTACGATTGCCTCTTTTTCCATTTTGTACATTAGCTTATTTTCTTTGTTTTTCTTTTAATATTGTTACTCAAAGTAATTTTTCTTATTTTGCATCGCATGTTGCACTTCATCACTCCACCACCATATCTTCTTTGAGATAAATTTTGTTATCTTTTATTTTACCCAAAATGTTCTTTCCAATTCTCTAAATGCAACATTCCATTTGGCATAAAATTAAATTTGCCAAGCAATCCCAATTGTAGGTGCCTTATTAAGGTAATTGTTCTCTTAATAAGGTGATATTATTTTCTTTCAAATTTCATCATTTTATGCATTTACTTCTTTATCTCACACTACCTTTAAAGCTCTATATGGCTAAGTTGTAACACCCTATCCTATTAGATCTTGGTGTGTAATCCTATGTTTATTTTAATGATGACTTGGACTTTGAATCTTATGATGTTTCTATTAGGTATAGTGTTTTTGCATGTTTAAATGTTAAATTATTTCAATGTTTAATTAATTAATGTTAATGATTTAATACTATATGTACGCTACGCTCTTGGGATGTGTAGCTAGGTACCATGAGGTCGAAAGGATGGATCAAGCATTTGGGGTTACCAAGTGACCCATGAATATAAATGTTATTTGATGCTTTATTTTATATTGCATGATTTATTAGGTTATTATCAATATGTATACTTGATGGGGTGTTTGTGTTGCTAATGTTATATACTTGGTATGATCTTATGAGACATTAGCTATTGCTCATTAATAATATGTTGGGTATTTAAATCTTTCATATAACCTTGGCTAAGGGGATGTTAACTTGTTAAGATATCATAGTTATTACATTTCACTAGGTTGCGTTTAAATGATAATGGATGAAGGTCATGCTTAGGGGAAAGCTACATACCATTGTTTCTGTGCGTGACCAACCTGCGGTATGTGGTGGACCTGTTGGAGCAATACCAAGTGGTGTTGAGAGCCTGGAGCCGTGAGGAAGGCCGCGGTGGAGCAGAACTTAAAGAAGCAAGAACCTGGTGTGCCCAACTTTGCAACTCATCTCCTTTTCAAATTTAAAGTCAAGGGAGGAAGATCTTTCCGTTTCTGTTTCGGTATCCTTGAATTCATCTAGCGTTGGCCTACCGTTTCAATGTAGTGTCCGTTACAATAGCGTCTGTTTATTGTTACTGAGATGGTATCTGCCTCGTTTAAATGGTTGATATTAAACATGAGTGGAAGTTACAAATTCAGACTTTTATTCCGGTTTTGTCTAGCATTATTCTTGTGCGCATGAATTCTGCAATGTTGCTGGCCATGGGAAGTAGGTTGCTATTTCTCTTTTGTAGTTATCAAGGTCTCTTGACACATTGATATTTTTTTCCCTAGTAGTTTGAATCACCGTAGCATGTTAACGTTTGTTAAGTCTCACCTTCATGTCATTTTTTTACTAGATTTATGTTCTTAATAACTCTTGTATAAGGGAATGATGGTTCGTTAGAAAAGAAATTAGTAAGAGAATGGTGCTGGGAAAAATTTATGTTACACTACAAGAAGTAAGAAATTAATTTAAATTATTGTATTTTTTATTTGTTATTGGGCTTTAGAAGTATATATTTCATATTTATTATTTTATGCTAAAGGTTATATTCAAACTTGCTTGTGCTTCAGGTGATTTAAATGAATTTTTAAAGACTTATTTGTATATTTAGTTGTTTAATTTTGTTTAGGATTAAATATAGATTGAATGATTTAGGCTTTAGTGGTACATTAAATATCCTTGAACCTTAATAGTATACTTGATTGTTGGTTATTAATTAAATATTTGACTATTGGGGTTTTGTTTATATTTAAACCTTTGTATAAAAAATTGGTAAATATGAATATTAAAATTTATGATATAGATATCTAATATTTGATTGAGATATGATATTGGTTTTATATTTGGTGGGTAGTTGGAGTCCTTGTTTTATAGTCTATCACTTGTAAAATTTAGTTTACATAAATAACCTATGTCAAGTTGGTCTAAACCTGGGATAGTAGTGGTTATTCCATGTGGGCTTTGAAAATGAGGTTTTTAGTTATATGATGGCTTTTCCACTAGCATTTTGAATGTTGGTTATGAATTACCTCAATGTGATGGGTTATATTTTGTGGATGTGATTATTAGGTCTACCATAGATGTGTGGGCTAGTTGATTGATGGGAAACCACTACTAGATGCCAATGTCCCCCTTCTAATTTGCAACAAATGAGGTTTCTACATGGGTCTCATCCTTCTTAGAGGATGTACAATAGGCACATGATGTCAAAAATCATTTAGATACTTCAACTTGTAAAAAAGGTAGATAGCATTGGCAATTATTAACAAAACTATAATAAATCCTATATAGGTATATTTTGTGATTAGATCTCATGAACATGATACACATGGATATGCTAAATCCAAGTGCTATATTCTAGCTATGTGACATTTGTATGCTTGGATGATTAGTAATTAAAACAACCTTGTTCTTATCTTGTGTTCCATTAATGTAATATCTATGATTATGCATGTTAGTTTGATATCATCATCATCATCACTATTCTAGCCTTCTTCCAACAAAATGAGGTTGACTACATAAGTTCTCTCTCACTATCTACCTCTATGAAAAGCTAGATTCTTATTTATTTGTAGCTTCTTCAAATCATCTTCAGTTGTTTTCACCCATATTTTCTTTGGTCTTCCTTTTGATGGTTTTATTAGAATAGTGATGTAGCAACCTTTATTTATAGGATCATTTCTTGATCTTCTTTGTACATGTCCAAAACATCTAAGCCACCATTCTTGTAGCTTATCTAAAGTAAAAGCTACTCCAAGTCTTTATATGAAAATGAACTCATCCATGAGATTTGGGAAGGTTTTATAGCTAGTTCCTAACCTAATGCTAATCTCCTCTTTTTGTATCTAGACTTGGGACTAGTATTGACAGAGTTATGATATGAAAGTTATGTGTCCAAGTACTTGGTTTCTACTTCTTGGCCCTATCTAGCATTCATCCAAGAATGTGTATGATCTTTATCCTCCTATTTAGTCACATTGGACTAATAGTTTCTTTTATTTATAGGTGATGATGCTAGAGTTGATGCCTTATAGGATGATTAGCATGGAGGGTTTTCTTGGTGTTTCCCATCTTAGTTGTTCTAGATAACCCTTTATCATGTTGTATTAGAGGTTGATGTAATCTTTCAATATGAACCTATACCTTATGGATGTATTAGCACATGTATGCATATCATGGATGTTATTAGTATTATTCTATATTATATCATGACACAATTACTTTTATCTTTTAACTCTTTTATAACATTTTCTTCTTTTGCATCAATAATTTGAGTAACTTCCATTTTAGATCAAATTATTTATGTTGTGTTATACCTATAATTAGTCCATATAGATTTGTATTGCTATTCCTATTAATTTATATACATGCAAATGAGTTTCTTGGTTAGGCTAGATTTAGAGATTATATTCATTCCTTGGTCTCATATTAATGTAATTAGGTTGATGACATAAACCTTCAATTAATAATTGAAACTCTTCTTATTACATCTTAGGCTTTGGTTGCCATTTCATTATAGTATCCATTAGATTAGCATCTTTATTTGTTGTTATTAAGATGGTATTCATGTTTTTTTAACTGGTTGATATCAAACATGAGTGGAAGTTACAACTCATATATTTGTTCCAATTTTGTTTAGTCTCTCTATATAAATTCTATAGTCTTCATGACCATGTTGGATTGCTCATTCAAAGGTGGATCGATTAAGGCATAGATCCTAACCTATCTCCCTTGACTTGTTGCTAATTTTGATTAATACTATCAATGAATATAATAGCCTATGGCTAATTATAGTGATTAATGTTATATTAATGAGTAACTTACATTATTGAAATTTTATTATTATTGGTTATTATATATATGTGAGTTGACCTCTTAGGATGTGTTCACTACGTACCATGTGTAGGAAAACATGCCTTGTTGGTGGATTGAAGATTGTTTCCCTTCGAAATAGGAGCTAGAGTAGAATAGAGATTCTTTGGGTTCCATGCTACTTTAACTATTTAATAGATCTACATGGATCTTGATTCCTTGTGAACCTTGTCATAAGGATATGTAGGCTTGTGAAGGATCTTTTGCTTCAATGCTCTATCATCACCCTCTCTTTGGGATTGGGCTTAGGGCTAGATTATTAGTATATAAATGTATCGTAGTCCTTCTAGGAAAGTTGGTGTGTTGTTTGCTTGTTGTATGTCTATGTGTGTGTATGCCCATATGGTCTAGTTGCATAATTAATGCTTATGATCATACTAACACATTCAACCATTGACTAACAAGTTGTGTACTATGCTATAACATAGGGCACTAAGCACTAAGGTGTAGTCCACCTTGAGTTTTCCCTCATTCTTGTTGCTATTTTTAGAAATCTTAGGTGGTGTCCAAGTATTTTCCAAGGGTAGCACCATTACACATAGCATCAAATCTAAAATGTTTATGTCACATGTTTGGTAGTAGTAAGAGATGGTACTCAAGAAAATGAGCAAGGGGATCTACATCTCTAGCAAGACTCCTATGTACATTGAGCCTTGTAATGATGAGGAAGATTTTGTGCATGATGAGGTACATCATGTGGCTCATAAACTAGAGAATGTCAATGATAATGATCAAGTACCTATTAGGGACCTTGGCTCCCTTACCAAGGTAAAATAGCTATGGGAATAACTTCTTAAAGTTAAAAGCATGATCATTAGCCACTTGCTAGTGGCCAAGAGAGTTAAGATGGTGTAGGATCTTGTTGAAAGATTAAACATCCTATATCTTCAAGAACTAAACTTAAGTTCTAAACATAAGCTCCATATAGCACAAAATTTTGTTCTTTGGAATCAATTTGAATAGATAATTGACATTGTTAATGATGTATAAGTCTTGATGATTGACCTCTTGCAGCAAGTGTCACTTCTAGAGACACATCCGAAAAGGCTCAAAGTGTGGATTGATAAACTAGAAGACCAATTGGCTATTCAGGAAAAGGTAGTGGTATCTAAGTTGAGATGGCTAACCCAAAAGTTCCAAGCTAAAGAACCTAAAATGTATAAAGGTGATCATGGCAATAAATTTTTGGATACCTTCATCTTCAAGATGGAGTGCTTCCTTGAAATGAATGACTATCTAGAGGAAATAAAAAACATCACATCTTAATTTTTAGATGGTGTTGTGTGAACTTAGTGGTTGGGCATTTTCCGTGAGATGAAGTTAGGGACAACCAAGAAGTTAATCAAAACTTGTGATGAGCTCAAGATACCTCTTATTGAAAACTTCTACCTAGCCACTTCCATTGACAAATCTTGGATAAGTTTAAGAAAACTCGAATAAATAGGGAAGTTGAAAGACTATCTCCATAAATGCCAAGATGCAACCTGATAAATTTTTATGATAGATGAGGATTTAAAGTTTTTTCTCTTCCTCAATGGCCTAAAATCCTAAGTCTAGCAAGAGATCAAGACTCATAACATCACTAACTATAAAGAGGCACTAGAATTGATAGCTAGCTTGGTAGTGGATACAAAGCCCTAAAAACTAGAAAAGAATGAAGCTAATGCACCTCAACCATGCAAGAAATATAGTGGAAAATTAGGTGGAATAGATGATAGAAATTTTCAAGGTAGCTTTGGGGGATTACAACTTGCCATTCACCTTGGTTTCTAAGCATCTTACCAGGGTAATGAGAAGTGAAAAGCTCCCAAAGACTATGATTGATTTGATGATACACATCCACATTTTAGAGTACCTCTTAATAATCCTTACAAATGTCTAAACATATGATGTTTCATCTCCTCTAAAAACCATATTGCTTGAGACTACTCTCAAAACCTCAACCAATGGCCAATGAAAAGGGGTCCAAATGGTGATTGATGATTAAACACTCTTGACTATAATCCATAAGTCTAATTATAGGTGATCAAGATTAATGACAATGGTGAAGAGATCGATTGCTTGAGGGTGATTAAATAAATCTTCCAAATTTTGGCAACCATCTAACAAATTCTTTAACAAGAAAAGATGAAGCAAGAACCCAGCATTAGTTGACATAGATATCAACCATAACTTTCTCTCACTTGGGATAGCTCATAATATTAACCTACAAGTACACATAACTTTAGCATCCTAGAAGTTAGCTAAGTTTCATCCAATCAAAGGCACCAGGATGATGAAAGAAGTTATTGTAAAAGTTCTTTAGTGAAGTAGAAAATATACTTCTTTGTCATGGACTTTAACTCATTCCAACCCATTCTTGGATAAGAATTCTTCAAGAAGGAAAAATTAGTGATTGTTCCATACCTAGACATCCTCTACATTATGCCTAAAGATTCATCTGGCCTAGTGAAAACCTCTACTTCAGGAGCAACTAGCACTAATTGAGAAGTTCATATTATCTCACCTATGGTAATAAAATAGATTATTATGTATCCAACCTAGTAGATCCTTTTTTATTGCTTATGAAGGTAGAAAATGATAGTTTTGGGTAGGTGAACATGCAAGTCAAGAAGGTGTTGGGAAGATATACAGATTGGATGTTAGCAAAGTTACTAGGAGAGTTGTCATAGCAATATGTGATTGATCATAAAATACAACAGTTACCAAGAATTGCTTCTCCTAGGTTGTGATCTTATAGAATGATGACTTCTGAATTGGTTGAGTTAAGAAAGTAGTTGAAGAGCTTAGTGGCAAAAGGTTATATTCAACTCTTAAAAGCTCTATATGATGCCCCACTGTTATTTTTCAAGGAGGATAGTTCATTGAGACTGTGTTGTAACTTCAAGTTACTCAATAAATACGTCATGAAGAATAGGTATCTAATACTATTAGTTTTAAACCTATTTGACCAACTAGTAAGGACTTGAGTTTTTTCTCAACATTACATCTGCCAAGGTTACTATAATGTATGAATTGTAGAAGGGGATGAGGGAAAAACAACATATGTCACTTGTTATGAATTGTATGAGTGGTGATGTACCTTGATGATATTTTTGTCTACTCTTTCTTGATAAATAAGAATCTTCAACATATTGACTTGGTATTCTCAAAGTTATAGAAGCACAAGATGTATGTCATGTACGAAAAATGTGATTTTGTTAAGCTAGAGTTGAAGTTCCTTGACCAAATCATTGGTGGAGGCAAGGTACAACTAGATCCAAAGAAAGTGGAGGTCATTTCCACTCTGTATGTTCTAAAAGATGTGTATTAGCTACATCAATATCTAGACATAGCTAGTTACTATAGGATGTTTGTTCATGGATTCTAGTATGATGAAAACATTGAAAAATTTGTAAAACAATGATGTTTCTTGGAACTAGAATTCCTAATGTCAAGAAGTATTTGACAAGATGAGGAAGATCCTCATAAAAAACATGTATGAATACTTCTTGATTTCTTGAGACCATTTGAAGTTCACATAGACACCTTAGATGAGGTAATTGATGGAGTTCTTTTGCAAGATAATCATCTTGCAATTTTTGAATTGAAGAGGTTGAATCAAAAGAAATAGTTACCTATGTATGAAAAGAAGATGTTTTTAAGTATGCATTACTTTTGCACATGACAATACTATCTCCTATATGATCCTATGGTAGTGAAAACTGATAATACTACCACTAGCTAGCTCTTTAATTAGTCCTAGTTGAAGCTGAAGCAAGCTTGATGACTTGACCTACTACAAGAGTTCAACCTTTAGTTTGTCCATCGATCAAGTAGGAATAATATGGTTGTGATTGTTTTAAGTATATGTTTACAAGTGAATTTGATGAAAGTGGTGGGATAACCTAATAACTCTAGGATGATGATTGATCATGAACTTTAGTGAAAGATCAAAGATGAATTATAGCATGACTATCAAGCTTAGGATTTTTCAAATATGATTTAGGATGGAAGTGACTAAAATTCTAGTGAAGTTAATGATCTAGTTGTGTTCAAGAAAACATGGGTCTATGTTTTGGATTTGGGTGATTTACATTCCAAAATCATAGATGAATGCCATAACATCTTATGGGTTAGGCATCTAGATCACAAATGTATAATGGCATTAGTGGAATGGCAATTCTATTTGCTAGATTTTGGAATTAACATGGCTAATTTTGTGTCAAGTTATTTGGTGTATCAATAGGATAATACTTTGAATTAAAAACTAGGGGACCTACTTCACTCCTTAGAGATTCCAGAGTTGCCATGGATGGCTATCCCCATGGATTTCATCATAGGATTTCCCACAATATAAGGATATTCTAGCATCTTTATGTTTATGGATAAGTTCTTTGAGTATGTCATTTTCATCCTATGATCTACTCCTTACATGGTTGAGGATGTAATATTCTTATTTTTTTTGACAATGTTGTATGCTACTTTGGATTACTTTCAAGCATCATATCTATTCATGATTCCTACTGAATGAATGGAATTTGGATAAAATTATTTTTGATGTTGGAAATAAAGCTATGAATGTCCTATAGATACCATTCAAAAACAAATTATTAGATCTAGCAAGTCATTAAAGTTCTTAAGGAATATTTATGACATTTTCTTTGGTTGGATTAGATGAACTATGTGACCTTGCTACCTATGGCTCAATTCAATTATAACATTTAGAAATCCTCAACCACAAGGTTTTCTCTAGCAAAGCTAGCCTTGTAGAGGTATCCATAATATCCTTAGCTAGTGGAAACCTCCCTTTGAGGTTTAAATCCTTTAGCAGATGAATTCATCAAGTCATGGATAGATCACATCCAAGTCTCTCAACTATAGTTGGAAAAGTCAATGCAACACATGAGAAAGTAGAAGATAATAGAAGAATACCATTAGAGTTTACAATTAGCAAGTAAGAATTATTGAAAATGGATTATGTGAGGTAGGTAAGGCCAAATAATGACACTATCTAGAAATTTTTCGAACATTATTATGGACTCTTTAAGATCCTTACTTGGGTTAATCTAGTTGCCTACAAATTACAATTGCTAGCTTTACTAGTAAAATATCATCAATTCTTCCATGTATCTATGCTTAAAAAGTTTAATCTGAGCAAGAAAAACCCTTTAACACTTAGGTCCAAGGGACCTTCAAATATAGAAGTAGTGAAATGATAAAAAAAGTATTCCATCATCAACATGCGCATCACAAGATGTGCTCTAGATTAGAAGATTGAGTTCCTTATACACTAGTAAGATATGTCCTCAAAGAAGGATACCTAGGAAGAGTTGAAAACTCTCAAGAAAAAGCGAACATTCATTGTCAATTTCTATTCTAAAAACCACATTGATTTTTCCTTGTGGATATACATGGATGATTAGTTAGACACAATCACTAGTTGATGGGAGTTAATGAGCAGTAGGTATCCCCTATGCCTAAGCATACTAATCACAAGTGTTCATGTACAATTTGGTCAAATTTCATGGATAGAATTAGTGTGGTATCTAGATTATTAAGCATTATTTGTAGGTTGTTGTCTTCCCCACATGGACTAATGTTAGCTTTGTTACATATGATTGTGTCAAAAGTGAGGCATATGATTATGATGTTTTTGTGGCCTTAAACTAAATTAATTAATAATATATCAATTAATTATTTAATCTAAATAAAAATAAAAATAAAATTTAAACTATTATAATGATGATAAGTATTCATTCCCGCCTTATTGTACATGTTCTAAACTCACATACCCACTGCTAGGATTACCAAGTGTTATGCTATTGGGAGAACCAAGTAATAACACTATTGGGATTAACAAGTAAATATTTTTTTATGCTCAAAACTAGTCACACTCATTCCACTAATTAATTAATGTGTATGGAAATGTAAATATTGACTAAGTGCATAGAAAGTAAATCTATTCTACATCAAATTACTTCAATGGATATGAATCAATCTTGATCTTATTATCATTCATGGAATGTGTCTAGGTACAATGATACTTGAATGAGATGTAATACAAGTAACTCAAATCCACACTGCAGGCACTCACTAATTGTTTGCTAAGATTAAAGAATAAAAGTACAAAAGTTTGGCTACACTATTGACCAAATGATGCCAAATATGTAATGGGTGCTCACATATTTATAGGAAAATATAGGCACTACATCAATGGGGTTATATTAATGCATTTTGCTATGTTGACAAGGATGTATTAATAAGGATGCATTGATGCAACTAAGCTATAGTAGTTATGATATAGCATCTATGATACAGTAGATGCAATATAGCATCTATGATGTAGCAACCAACTAAGACACATCAATGGGGATGTTACAATGTTGATGCCACATAGCATCTACAATGTAGAATTTGTGATGTCTTAGCCAATTGATACACTTGAAAAAATGATTCTTTATCATATCTCCATGAATTAACTACCAAAAATATCAAGTTTCATCATATCATTACAACTAACTAAAAACTCATCCTTGAGTTATATATAAATGAATAGAGTTTTATTACAAAATTATAGTGTGATCGAGACTAGATTGGCTACATTACTAAACTAGAGTACCACATTACACAATTTTATTTGAGTGAATGTATTACAATATGATAAAAATATGGGATAAAGATCAAAGTTTACAAATTGTAGAAGTCTTTAAAAACCCACCAAAGATGAAGTTTGTTGTTGTTACTAGCAGTGGAAAATTTTCTAAACTTGATTGTTATGTTCATACTTATTTTTTATGTCGAACATTTTTGAAGGATGAACTAAAATTTCTCCTTATCATCCCATGGGTCTAGAAAACATGTGATGTTTGATCTTTAATTCTTGTATGTGCTACTATTTATCCATGGATATATTCTTCTCTATCCTCCTCTTGGCCTCTTTTCCTTACCTTTTAAAAGATCTTTTGATGAGGACATCACCTAACCCTTGTGTAATCCTCAATGTATCTTGGATATGTGTGTGTCTTGTTTTTTTTTATGTGTGTCTTCTTGTATGATCTTTTTATATGATTCCAAGATGTTTTTCCATGTTTATGAGTATTTTGAGGCTATTTTGATGGCTTTAGGGTGTTTTGGAAGCTATGAGGACTTTTTGAAGGTGTTTGGAGGTTCCAAACCTCAAAACAAGCATCTTTAACTATGACCCTAGTAGGATAGACATCTACACTAATAGTTAGATGTCTATACTACATATTATATATCTACTAAACCTTAAAGATGTCTACTTTGATAACTTCTCCACTTGAGAAAGACATCTCCTAAACCTCAAGGACATCTACTCTGAGATCACTACACTTAGGAGAAATGTCTGATGTTTTTTGAAGACTTCTTCCATGGAATTTAATGGACATCAAATTAAATGGAAAATTAAAGGGAAGATGAAAGGTCACATCAAGAATATATAAATAAGAGTCCAAGGCTTGCATTTGGGCATGAAAAGGAGAGTTTGAGGAGAGTTGAAAAAGAGTCTAGGGAGAAACAGGTGAGTAAGAAAAGAGTAGAGAGAGATGGAGTCTTGGTAAGGTTCCTTGATGATCATCCTTGTGTATGTGTGATTGCTTTGATTGAGACTATGGGAGTTAAATTGAATCTCTTTTCTACCCTTGGAAATTATGCTTTCTTTTAGCTGTAATTTCTCAATTTGAGCAAGAAAAAGGAAAATAAAAGCTTTATTCTTACTTAAATTGAGAAATTATAGTATAAAGGAAGCATAATTCCCAAGAAGATAAAAAGATTCAATCCAAATCTCATACTCTCAATCAAAATAATCACATACCACAAGGATGATCATCAAGGCATCTTGCCAAGACTCTATCTCTTATAATCTTCTCTTAATTACCTCTCTCTCCCTAGAATCTCTTTTTACTCTCTTAAAACTCTCTTTTTCATGCCCAAACTCAAGCCTTGGACTCTTACTTATAGCTTCTTGATGTGACTTTTCATCTTTCCTTCAATTTACCATTAAATTTGATGTTCATTAAAATTTGTGGAAATGTCTTCAAGAAACATGAGACATTTCTCTTGAGTGCATGGGTCTTAGAGTAATGTCTTTGAGGTGCAAGAGATTTCTCTCTTGAGTGTAGAAGTTATCAAAGGAGACATCTTTGAGGTACAGTAGATGTCTAAGATGCAGCATAAATGTTTGACTATTAGTGTAGATGTTTATCTTGCCAAGGTCAAAGTTAAATATGCTTATTTAAAGGCTTGGAACTTTTAGATACCTCTAAAAAAGTTCTCATAGCTCCTAAAATATCCTAAAGTCATTAAAATAGCCACAAAACACTCTAAAACATGGCAAAACACCTTGGAATCATCATCAAAAGAGGATACAAGAAGACACACATAAACAATAACACACATGCATATCCAAGACACATTAAGGATTACACAAGGGTTGGGTGATGTCTTCATCATCTTCAACTTTAGGTATTCCTTTAAACATCCTCTATAATCAACAATTGATCAACATTAGTTGTAGCAATTTTGTTTCCATAATGATTAACCCTTCCTAAATTCTTAGGTAGCTCAAAAATCAAAAAATTTAAAATTTAGGCTTTAGATGATTATGAAATAATGTTTCCAAGGTTATGAGGTAACTAAAATCATTATATTGTTCAAGTCATTTTGATTATTTTTATTGTTAGTTACCATAATTTTTGAAAATGGGGTGTTAGAAAAAATTTCAAAAATTATATCCTTAGCCCTCACAATGAATGAGCATAATTTCAGAGTCTCATAAGTTTTTAAGGAACTAAAATCAAAGGTCTAGATTACAAGATATTATACATGGATCAGAATATTTTAAAACATGTGGTTCCAAAAATGACCAAGAAATTTTGAATTTAGAGAAAATTTCAATATAAAATGATTAAAGATAATTGAAATTTATGAGAAGTAGTAACAAATTCATACATAAATTTAGAGAATTTTCCATGATGTCCTTAAAGATGTGATGTTTTGGATCAAAGCCAAGATCAAGAAAAGTCATGCAAGTGGGTTCTTTCGAAAGCAAGCTCCTACCATAATGCCCTTGCATAAAAACTGTTATAAATGTTTGTGGTGATCTTAGAAGTTAAATGTGAATTATGCCTTCTTCCAAAAAACATAAAACTACCTTACTTGGAATTCTACACTATACTATTCAAAACTATTAAGTACATAATTGCATGTAGTAGTAACATGAATAATGCAATGAGAAGGGATTGTAGAGATTGGAATGTGAGGTACATTATCATGTTCACAATAGGTTGTTATGTCAATTGAGATAAGATGACCATCATACCTATCTATCCTAGTTTTAGACTAGGTCTAAATCTTTAATAGGGGCCTCACATTGATGTGTGTCTTCTTATTGACCATCATGAGTCCACAACAATCATAAAGAATAAGCATCGATTATAATTAGGTCTCAATCATTTGGAGACATATATTTAGCTAGACTAGAAGGTGTTTTCTTTTAAAAGGATCTAGATATGTTTCCTTTTTAGTTTTAAATTTTAGTTCTTAGGTCTCCATGTTTAACATATTCTTTTGGTGTATAGTCAAAGTGCAAGATGTCTTTCTCTAAGTTCTCTGTTTGGTTCATTTTTTTATAACTAGAACTAATAAGTGGGTTGGATGGTTCCATGCATCTTTTGAATGATTTAATACTCTCATTCACAAGCCACTGGGTATCTTTTGGTTTAGTAGTTATTTTGTAGACATTTTTGCACATACATTTGTTCCTTAAGTTTGTTATCGATTGGTATAGAGATTGTGTTAATACTTTAAACCTTTAGCCCACAATCACATCCTTTATTATTATTAATAATGCATGAAACCTTTTTATCTCTCCATAGTGATAGATTCATCTTTTATGTTTATGTTGGAGTAATAATGATTGTTGGCTTCTATGTAGGGTTAGGAGACATTATTTTTGTAAGGAAGGCGATTGCACTAGATTGTCCTTATGCTAGTTTTGATGAGCTAGTAGGTCTATTAGTTTTATTCATATGTGTGGGTATTGTCCTAAAGAAAGAATATTTCCAAGACTATTGTTGAGATCTACTAACATTATCATTCACTTGTATGTTCATAGTGCAAGTGACATTCTTTTGTTGAGATTGTAGTGTCAATCTATCCCACATCATTAGTGGTGACATATATTGAAGGAAAGTATTAGAGTATTGAGGATGTAATGGATAATGAGAGGCATGGGATGGTGATCCTATAGGTGATGTTGTAGGTTGATGGTATTCAAGAGACTAGTAGTAATGACTTGAGGTAAGGAAAGTAGAACCAGTAGGAGAAACATGTTCTTGAGCATAATATCCATAAGGGTCCAACTAGTGATAGGGGTTTTTCTAGTTTTTTGATGGCATGCCCCATGAATATGGGTTTTGCCACTATGGTTGATAGTAGTATTGAGGTTAATAATAAGTCCTACTAGGACAGTACCATCGGTTTTAGGATTATCTATAATTTCTTTGAGGGTAAGGCAATCTCCTAGGCATTTACTTTTCTACAAACATGGGATTCAAAACAAAAGTCCTAAACACTTGTAAATGTAACATAATTGGGTAATAATACTTTGGATGTTTATATTGACAAATGTTACACCCATACTCCTCTATATCTGAGTCTACAACCTCTTCAACTATAGCTTATTTCACTGTTTTTCTAATAAGTATCCTTACATGTTTCCTTATTCTTTTTCCTCTTCTTATTTTGACCACTTGATTCTATTTGCTTTATCTTCTTATCTATGATTGTCAAGTCGATTATAACTTTTTCATTTATCAACTCACACATCTTATCTACTGTTACTTCAATCTCATTGATAAAGTTTTGTATTGGTAAGGTTTTGTGTGAAATTAACTCATCAAGAGCTACCTCTTTTTCTTGATGATGAAAATGAAACTTTTTTTGTGAATAGGTGGATCCTAGTTATATTAATCTATAGTATCTCTTTTACACTATGTTTCTTATTATTTTGACACCTATTGAATTAGTCTTTATACTTGATGGGTTCTCAACTCTGATAATTTTCCTTGGGCATAGATCTCTAGGGTCTTACTTGTTTTGTTATGAAGCCCATCTATGATGTTACAAAACTATTCTTTTTGAGAAAATCCATGGCTTGGACATCTATGTAGTAGAGAATAGTATCTACCCAAGGCTACATCTAGGGATTCATTATTTTCTTGCTTCTACCCTTGGATTTATTTTCTTAAATTGGACACTCTTAAATAGGTCTGGTATTTTTTGTTAAAGATCTCAAGAATTATGGATCATCAATTGATTGAATTTAGTTCCAATGATCTATACCAATTTCTAGCTTCCTATATTAGTGTCCTAGGAAAGAGCTTAAACTTTTTCCATCTATTTTTGATATTTTTCAAAGTGCAAGAATTATTGAAGGCTTGTAAATGATGTTTTATATTAGAATTATAGCCTCCCTCATATTTAGAAATGCTATTCATATCAAGACATTTGATGTGACTTTCCCTTTGATGCTTGTGAAGTATTCTAACTATCTCCATAATATGTATCATGCTTCTAGTAGCCAACAAGGGTTTATCATCATCAAATATGCCATGGTGATAATTTCTATTTCTATTTGTTTAATTATAATAATATCATCTATGATCCATTTGATACCTTCTATCTTGTCTTTTATTTTAATTTATATCTTCATCTTGATTCCTTAGTGTATCCCTATCTCGATACCTATGTTCATCTTCATTAGAACTAGACATTGAAGATGAAGGATAAGATGGTGAACTATGAGAATCATAATGACATCTATATCTTCATCTATGGTCACTTGATTTATTTCTTCTAGGTTTGAAGGAGGTCCTAGGCCTTGACACCCTCCTTATTCTAGGACTTGTTCCATCCCCTCTAGATTTTTCTAAAGTAGTTTAATGTATTCTTTGATAGTAAGGGATAGAATGGGTATATGAGACTCTTGCTTGTAGTGGTTCACTCCAATTTTCTTTAATATAGATCCTATCATTACTCCTAATAGTATTCTCATCATGTGATGGATTATAGGCACTGTGTGAAGGAGACAGGTTTTATTTGATAATTTGTGTGGCTTAAAATATTAATTTTTCTTGAAAGATAAGTTGTTAATTCTTTTACAATAATTGTTTGTAATATAACTAATCTAGACACTAGCATCATTCCCAATAACAATGTCAATGATGAGTATCAGGTATCCCCTACATCCAACCAAACAAATGATAAGTGTTCACATGCAATCCAACCAAATTCCATAAATGAAACTAGTGTGGTATCTAGATTGTTAAGCATCGATAATAGGCCACTATCTTTCCTCTTGGACTACTGGCAGAATTGGCATGTATGATTTAGTCTAAAGTAAGGCATATGATTATGATATTATTGGGCCTTGAACTAAATTAATCAATTATATAGAAATTAATTATTTAGTTTAGTTAACAATAAAATTAAATTCTAAGCTATCCTAAGAGTTTTAAGTCTTCATTCCCAACTTGTTGTACACATCCTAAACTCACGTGCCCACTACTAAGATTACCAAGTGTTATGCTACTAGGCAAACCAAGTAATACCACTATTGGAATTACCAAGTTCATGTTTTTGCTCAAAACTAGTCACACAAACTTCACTAATTAATTAATGTACATAAAAATGTAAATATTAACTAAGTACATAGAAACTAAATTGCATTGAGAGTAAATCTATTATAAGTCAAACTACTGCAATGAATATGAATCAACCTAGATCTTGTTGTCATTCAAGGAATGTGTTTAGGTAGAATGTCACTCATGATGTCATACAATTAACTGAAATTAGTGTTTCTAGGACTTACTAACTGCTTGCTATGATTATAGAATAAAACTACAAATTTTCTACTACATTGTTAATGAAATGATGTCAAACACCTTATGGGTGCTCACATATTTATAGGAAAATATAGGCATTGTGTCAATGCAAATGCATTAATATATTTGGCTACATCAACAAGGATGCATCAATGTAGCTAAGTTGTAGCACCTATGATATAGAAAATGTAATATGACATCTACGATATAGCAGCCAATTAAGATGCATTGATGGGGATGGTATAATATAGCTGCAACATAGGATCTATGATGTAGTATCTATGATATCTTAACTAACTGATATACTTGTCAAAATGATACTTCATCATATCTCCACCACTCAATTACCTAACATATTATGTTTCATTAGAAATCATTGTTTAGCCTAAAAAATGGTATGATAGGCTAGAGGGTGCCAAAGTAGATTTGAGACAAACCATTTCTAAGAGGTGGAAAATCAATGAGTTTCCCATTTCAACTATGAAGATTGGTGATGATAGAGTGAGGTTAGACACAAAGATCCCTATACTTGTTAGTAAAAGACTATCACTGAGCATGAGGAGTGGTTTCTCCCAACGTATGAATAATCTCCTCTTGGTTGAAGAAGGATCAACTCTACTGTCTCATTTTACAACTAGAGATAGAGGACTAGATCACATGTCAAGAGAGTAGATTTTGCTATAGGTAGAAAGGATAGTATAATTTGCATGAAAGAGGAAATACCTCTTCTTTCTAAACCTAGGTTGCATGAACTTCTCTAAGCCTCTTTTGAATAATGAGATGAGTCCAACATTTTGGATTTATGGTTGAAGAACCTTAGTCATTGGACCTTCTGATCTCTAACTGTCAAATGGACTTCTTAATGTTTCAAGTTCCTTGATATTCATTGTGACTCTTCACATTTTAAATAGTGTATTCTTCAAGGGCATTACTCCTTTTAAGTGAGAGAGAGTATAGGAAAACATGCCTTGTTGGTGGATTGAAAGTTGCTTCCCTCTAAAATAGGGGTTGGCGTAGTGTGGAGATTGTGTGCCTATGTGTGCATACACCTAGATGGTCTAGTTGCACAATTAATGCTTATGACCATACTAACATGTATAGCCATTGACTAACAAGTTGTGTACTATGTTGTGCCACATGGTTCTAAACATTAAGGCATAGTCCACCTTGAGTCTGCCTCACTCTTGTTAGTATTGTTGGGACTCTTGTGTGATGCCAAATGATATTTTCCAAGGATGAGATGGAATGAATCAACCAAGCATTTGGATTAGTACATGAATCATGTAGGTAAATGCTATTTATATGTCTTATTTGATATTGCATGATTTTTCAAGTTATTAATAATATGCATAATGGATGTAGTGTTTGTGTTGCTAATGTTGTATACTTTGTATGATCTTTTGGTATGTTTGTCATTTCTCATTGGTTGAGTAATGTTGAAACCCAAAATAATTGAAACATAGGTACAACACAAGATTTATAGGAGTTTCTAGCTTAGTGCTACCTAGTAGAATTGAACTTGTGACCTAGGGTTACCAAGCTAAGATTCATACCACTAAGCCAACACTTCATTGTTCATTATAATTGTAAAAACCATCAAAACTATAAAACATAAAATTATAAATATTTCTTCATCTCTCATTGTGGAAACATGGGTTTCCATTTTTATGATATATATTATAATATATTTTATATTTCTTGAATGCAATGACATATAAGAGTGCTCTTGGAAATCCACTCAACATCGTCTTTCAAGCTTATGACCAAATCACACTGTAATTTGTATGATATATCCCATTGGTCAAAAATTGGTGGGACTTCTATCTATAGGATATTTACATAGAATTAAAATTTTCTAGGTGCTAGACTATACAAAAATACTCTAAGTATGCACCAACCATACAACCAAGTCATACCCTCAATAAATATTTAGGAATCTAAATATTCAATATTTACATTTACCAATTTTGCACACTAAGGTTTCAACATAGCAAAATCCCAATAACCAAATATGTAATTGATGTATGATAGAAAAATTATAACATTAAGACCAAAACACATTAAATGTATCATTAAAGCCTAAGCCATTAACCACATTATTTAAGCTTAACAAATCTAAGGAAATAAATATACCATTAAGCTAAAATAATTAACTAAATCACTAAATCATAAAGAATTTAAATAAAACCTTAATTTTAATATTATTAAATATTTATTTGTAAAGTCTTGAACAATAAAGGAAGATATATAATTTAAATTAATTTCGTACAAACATTAGTGTAATGTAATTTTCCCTCACCATTTTTAGACTAATTTTATTTTTTAATGATCATTCCTCATAACAACAATTATATAGAATAGAAATCTAATTACAAAAAAATTATGAAGCTATGACTTAACAAAACATCATCATGGCAACTGTGATTCAAATAGGAAAAAAGAACATCAATGTGTCCAAAGAACTTAATAAGAGCAACCTATTACCCATGGCCAACAATGCATTATAGAATGTATACCCACAGAAATAATACTAGTTAAAACTAGAAGAAAATTCTTAGTTGCAACTTCCACTCATGTTTAATATCAATCATTTATACCAACATGGATACCACCTCAATAATAGCAAATAGAGATGCTATTCTAATAGATTCTATAATGAAATGGTAGCCCAAACCTAGGATGAAACAAGAAGAATGAAGCAAAATTGGGGAGATCCTCCTACGTCAACTCTCGGCTTCAAATGAGGATGAGTTGCAGGGCTAAGCACACTAGGTTCTTACTTCTCTGACTTGGCAGTAACAACTCCCAACAATCAACTCCCATGTGAAACCCTCCTACTAGCTCATGTTGGCTAACTGACTTTATGTGGGCTTTGTGTGCTAGGAAAGTCATGGACTATGTTACCCCAACTTTGAAAAATAAAAAAATGACTTTTAATGTGCCTCCACATTCAGGTTGGTGCCAACACCCATATGGCCCATAACCTTATAAGAATACTAATAGTAACATATTTTCATCAATGGCAACCTAACTTTTCTAAGCCATCTACCATTTTGTGGTTAATGTGGGCACTCAAAATAATCACAAATTAAATAAGGTTGATAAAAGCTTGGGCCTTGTGAGCACCCATGCCATTCACTATTATCTTATTCCTCTTTTCTTTAAAATGAAGCTTATATTATTCCTATTTTCTCTAAAATGACGTTTTATTACATTTGAAGACTCGTAGAATTTATTGGATAGATATTACATTTTTGTGAAAAATAAAGAGAGACTCCACATATTGACCAAATCATATAGGTTTTTTGTTATAACATTATAACATTGTCTTAAATAGATAGTCACATCATAAGAAAAAAATATGTGTAACTCATTTTCAAGGGCTTTTGATTTGAATAATCTACAAATGTGCTATTCTCAAGGGAGTTGAGTCCATCTTCCACTTTCAATTCTAAGATGACAAGAACTAAAGTGAAGCCTACTGATAGCATTTTGATACTTGATTAGAATAGAAGCTAAGAGACAGTGAGCTTCAACATCTAGTTTATTAGATTTGATGTGGTGTGAATAAAATTATCTCTTGCTTTCCACATTAGACCATATCTATGTTAAAATGTATTACTTGACTATATGGCAAATATGCTTAGGATTTTTCTACATATCCTTCCAAGAGATATTCCATTTTTCAATCCATTACATCCCTAGAAAATACAAACCATAGTCTTGTAAATTCTTAAGAACTACTTTAGAAAATTTATCTTTCCTAAGATATGCAAGCTATGAATGTATGTAATAAATTGACACAAGACTTCTACTTCTGCAAGTAATAAATCACATTCACATAATGATATTGAGTAATGTGTTTACATCTTCACCTTCAACTTAGTGAGAAATTTTTTTTGCACTCTTTCAATATATTTTTAAAGTTTAACACTAAGTCTAGGCACCCAAATAACACATCCATACAATATAGTAGGATAGATGATAGTATGAAAAATTTGTTTTCTAACCTTCTAAACCTAGAGTCCTAAATCTTTGAACATATTTTTGAAAGGATATAGAACATTGAAACCTCATACTATTTTTTCTTTGATACACTTCACTCACATGTAATTATCCATATAAATGACACCTACATATTTAAAAGAATCTACTATTTGCCTATTGGTACCTGCAAAATGGAAATTATAACATGTATTTCTTGTACCTCATATTATCAGTTTGGTTTTATCTACATTTACTTGAAGACTATATGAATGACAATAATTTTCTATAATTTGCAACATATTTTGCATATTTTTTATACTAGTGGAGATTAAAGAAGAATTATCTACATATAAAATAATATTTATTAATTAGGATTCAATTTTAATAGCTTGACTATCATGCCCATTACACAACCATTCCTACATTTCATCAAGAAAGATATGAAAGAGAGTTGCAAAAACTGAACAATCTTCTTAACTCTAATTTTGCTTTGGAATTGAAAATTTTTCTTTGAATTGTTATTTGTAATTTCAATAATCACTTCCTCATACCATCTTTGAGTTATTGTAATCAAATCTAAAAGAAGGATAATTTTATGCAACTGTAGCCATAGTTTTGTATGGATCACCATATCATATGATTTTGGAAAATCAATAAAACAAATAAAATTTTTTTATTAGGCCTTTTTACAAACTTCATGTAGTGTCTAAGAGTAACTAAGTGATCAAGAGTGGAGTGATTTTGTTTGAAACCTTGTTGACGTCTTACTCTAACTTGGTTACCTTCAACCCAAGAACTAATTCTCTTTTCTAGAAAAGTGCCTAACAACTTGGCAAAAATATTATTCATAATGAGCATTCAATTATTGTTCAAATTATTTTTCCATTTTTTATATATAATAAGATAGATTTACTAGTTTTTCAATATTGATTTGATCCTTGCTCCATTGTTAAATTTAATTTATGCCAAGTTTCTTTATGAATAAAAAATCCTACCTACTTTAATAATTCTACATATAAAACATATGAGTCTACATCTTTGCTAGATGTTAGCTTTTTAATATCCTCTATAACATTATCAAGAGTAAATTGGAGAGGTGCATTTTCCAAAATAGTAGTAGAATTATCATCTTATCTTGTGAGTAGCTTATTGTAATTTGAGTAAATATCTTTAAAAGAAAAATTACATGATGACAAGGCTATATGATGAAAACATTATAAAAAATATCTAGATTTCTTTTTAATGATGTAAGCAAAATATTCTTGTTACTTTCTAATAAATTTCCCTTCTATTGGTTCTAATCAAGCATTCCTAATATTTTGTTTAGTTTGCATCCAATTTTCATTAAACCAAGTCTTCTAAGTATCCTATTGTTGTGAATGCACAACTTGCTTAGTTATTGTAAGTAAAATTTGATCAAGCTCCTTATACCATCTTTCAAGAGTTTATTTGTTATGTGTTGTATTCATATATTTTTCCTTGAATTCTGGGGTGAGTCTATACTAAAATTATTTTCTATTATTATTATTTTATTTGAGAAATAATTTGAATTTGCAACAAAAAATCTACATGATTATGGAAAGATGAATTATTGTTCAAAAAATGAAAGGTATGTGTTCCTAATTATGATTTTAGGAAAAAGAATTTGTTTAGAAAGCATTGTAGTGGTATGGTAGGTCACATGGGTAGGGATAAAACATTGGAACTTGTGGGTAGGAATTATTTTTGGCTTCGTATGGCAACAATAGTTTTAAAAAATTTATCAAGCAATATTTGACATGTCACAAATTCAAAGGAGGTAAAGGAGTGGATTGATATTACATACCTTTGTTAATTCACAAGGGTCCATGGGAAAGTGTGTCAATGGATTTTATAAGTGGTATTCCAAAAATCAAAAGTGGGAAAAATGCTATTTTTATTATTATGAATAGGTTCTCCAAGATGACACACTTTATTCCATTCAAAAAGATGCATAGGGCTTCTCATGTAGCAAATTTATTTTTCTAGCTCATTATGAAGTTGCATGGTATTCATTTGAATATTACTAGTGATAAAAATCCCAAATTTGCTAGTCACTTTTAGATGTTCCTTTGGATAATTTTATAGAAAAAGTTAAATTTTTCTACTACATATCATTCATAATTTGATGGCTAAATAGACATAGTAAATAAATCCTTGCTAAATATTTTGAGGTGCTTATGTGATGGACAACCTAATCAGTGGAAAAACTTGTTATGTTATGCTAAATTTTCTTACAATGATGCTTTTCATGTTTCTATTGGTTAGAGTTCATTTAAGGTAAATTATGATTTTTATCCTAATATGGTTGATAAGTTGAAAAGCTTTGGGTGTGAAGCTTAACTTAGTGTTGATTTTGTGCAAGAGATGAGAGATCTTCATGCATAAGTGAAATTGAATCTTAAGAACAAGGCTAAAGAGAGAGTCCCCATGAGAAATGAGAGCAAGTAGAAGCCATATTTTTCTATTGGTAAATTAGTTTGCATATACTTGAAGAAGAGGAGATTAATAGATGATAACTTCTTCATGTTGAAACCCACGAAGATAGGCCCTTTCATAATCAAGGCTAAAATTAATGATAATGTTTTTCAGATTGACTTACCTAATAATTTTGGTATATATTTTATATTTAATATTACAAATCTTATTTACTACCATGGAAAAAATGATGAAGAAACCATATAGGGGTAGCATTGATGAGTTAAAGGGGGCTATTGATTAGTCTAAGCCTTTAATAGTGAGGAAGGAAATTGTACTCAAGAGAAGAAAAGATTCCAATACTCATGGAATGAAGAGGCCTATGTACTTGATCCATTGGAAGGATTAATCCATGAATGATGCTTTATTAGTCCATAAGAAAAAACTTTGTAACTAGGGGATCACTTTTACCCTAACTCCCTTGTTCATGTGAGTTCATTTTGTAAACAATGGGAGAGCTAGTGTAGGTACTCCTATTTTTCTTTCCTTTTTTTCTCACTATATGTGATCTTTGTAGGTTTTGGAAGGCTAGAAAGACATCTTGGGATCAAAAAGACATCTAGGCTAAGTAAAAATACTTTGTAGAAGATGTCCTAGTGAAACACCATCAATTTTTGGCCCTTGTGACTTAGCATCAGATTTGTCTAAGCATTGAAACCTAGGCAAAATTTCTCCAAGTATGGTATCAAGCTGGGCTGTGTAGATAGCATAGTACCCTAGAAGTCATAATGTCTAAAAAGCTTTTCCTAAGCTTTTTTACAATGCTTTTTAGCACAGCCAATGCAACACCCATTTTTAAGACCTATTTGCACAAAAGATGATGAGACGCCATATGCACTAGGCCGCGATATCGCATCTATCCCTGCGATATCGCAGCCAGCCACCATATCTATAAATAAGAGGCGGCACTCCCCTTATTTCCCAATCCTGGCTAGTGTAGCGAAGCTCTGGCAGATTGATCACTCCAGAGTTAGAATTTTTCCCCATGTGCCCACAGTAGGAGTCCTAGAGTGAACGACTCTTTATTCGAGCAGCTTGTAACCTGAACCCAAGTTGTGTACGACAATAAAGACGAACTTGTTTGGATAAACCTTGCAGCACGTGGTTTCATTTATTGCTTTATTTACTGCTTTCCTAGTGCGTTCAAGTACGACTTGATTACGAGCGTCTACGGACGTGTACGACAAGTTAAGGAATCGGCTGCTTGAC
>MNCI01001752.1:27152-38976 GCA_015680685.1 Gnetum montanum | reverse complement strand
ATTCAAATGAAGCACCATTATATTAGGAAAAGTTATTTTCAGGATCGACCTGTTCAAAATACACCTTTCCTATTAAAAGCGAGGGATCTTAACTTGAGACCGATACCCGTTGGGGTTAAACTCAATGCATCTTAACTTGAAGCTTTAGAGTATAAAGCTCTCTGTCCAAAATATACCCGTCCTGTTCATTTGACTTCGTTGGAAGAGTTTAAGTTCACAGATGTAAAAGCTAAACACCGTTGGAACAAGCATCTCTACTTCTAATTTTTACTTTTACATATATTGACAGCAGACGAGTGCAAAAGAAATCCTGAACTGCGTGTTTGTGTAGTAGTCTGCCTGGATTATTAGAACAGTAAAAAATGGGCTTGGGAATTTTTCAAAGGTTAAAAAAATATGGGGTCGTAGCTTAGAGTGTTATACAGTAGCACCGTGATAATCTGAACAGTCTCGTACCCTCTCAATCTGAGGATTTGAAAAGTGACCGTTAGATGGTATGCAAGGATTAAGATGATGCCTCCCATGGTTGTGTTCATTGGGCCATATGGTTGTTGGAGTGTTAGTTGGTGGCCCTAATGGAGTTACATGAGGCACTGGGTTCGAAGGTAAGGGATCACCAAAGTGTGGGACTTGTGCTGGGTCGGAAGATGCAGTGGCCTCAGAGTTATGTTGTCCCTTCCTACGGCCGTGTTAAAAGAAAGGACGTTTTTGATGTTGAAGAGGCTCTTCACTGCGGTTAGTAGCAGTAGCAAAAGTGTTGTTCGTGGGTTGTGGTGGTACAAACACCTTAGGAACAGTTGGTGGCATTGTGGAAGGAGGGAAAGGATGAGAATGTGGAAAGTTAGGAGGAATGTAAGGTGCACAAGGTGGTGGTTGTGTTGGAGGCATGGGCTGATAGTATTGTGGAGAATAGTACTATGATGAGAGAAAGTATGGTGGCCTAGTTGGAGAAACAGGATGTTGAACATGATGAGCATTCGAGTTCGAAAAATGTAAAGGGTGCCTCCAGTCTAAGGGTGGATTCCCCCATGACTGGGATTGTTGCCATTGTGATCGAACACAGTATCTCTATACAAACTCTGGATGTAATGTATCTCCCCAATGCTCTTGTAGATGTAACAATATTGGGCATTGGCCTTTGGGGTGATCCTACAGGCATATGTTGCATTCATATGTATGATTGGCAGTTGAGCACTTATTCCCTTTATTATTTTTTCCCAAATGTCTACTATTTTGTCTTGCTTCGTGGGTTGTCAAAACTCTATCTCCAATGGTGTTGATATATTCTCCACACTTTTGATTCATCCATTCCAACATCTTATTGATCTTTGCCTCAGCTTCTTCTAACGATTGTTGTATTGGCAAAGATGATGTTTCCACCTTGAGATTTGTTGATTTCTTCTTTGTATGATCGTGGACCTTTGTTAAGTTAAGATTTTGGTCCCGTTGATGTTTTTCAACACTCTCCCATCAAGCTAATTCTCTTTCTTATTTTTCTACCCACTTAATAAGCTCTTGGATTTGATGGGTTCGTAACTTATATAGTTGACCTCGGGCATATATTCCTAAGGTCTCTCTTGTTTTATTACGTAGCCCATCAATGATGTGGTACATTAGCCTTTCCTCAGAAAACCCATGCCCTGGACAGTTGTTTAACAATGCGTAATATCTTTATAAGGCCATGTCCAAGGGTTCATGTTGTGCTTGTTTCCATCCTTGGATTTGTTTCCTCAAGGCTGACACTCTTGCGTAGGGTTGAATGTTTTATTAAAGATCTCTACCTTTGTTGATCAGTGTCATATTGAATTTGGTTTTAACGATCTATACCATACTTTAGCTTGGTCAACGAGTGTCATAGGAAAGAGCTTAAGTTTTTGCCACCTGTTATCAATATTATTCCATGTGCAGGCATCGTAGAAGGCATGTAAATGTTGTTGCGGATCTAAGTCATAGCCTCCTGAAAATTTAGGAAAGTTATTTAAATCGAGCCTAGGTAGTCGACTGTCTTTACGATGCCTATGTGAGATTTGAACAACCTCTTGTATTTGCATTAGGCTTGTAGTGGCCAGTGGGGGTTCATCATCATCTTGTAAGTTAGGATTTCATGCATTGTGATGACATTTTTTTTGTTTATGCTTATAGGAAACTCCCACTTCAGGTTTTATACTCCAATCTTCATCGTCATATAGTTCGTTGGTTCTCCAATGAACTACCTTACTAAGTGTGGCATTATTATTATCTTGTAGGAGAGGCATTATTGTGTGTGAATTTATATGACTTTTTATAACTACTTCTTTTTAAGAGATATATCGTTAAGTTCTTTACAGTGACCTTGTATGATATAACTAATCTAGATAACTAGCACCATCCCCGGCAATGGTGCCAATGATGAGTGACGAGGTACCCCTACACTCAACCATACAAAATGAGTGTTGCATGCACGATCCAGTCGAACTCCGCAGGAGGACTAGTTGTGACACCTAGACAGTTATCCTTAGGCCGCGGTTCGCTATCTTCCCACCTAGACTAGTATTATATTTGTCACGTATGGTTTAGTCGAGGATGAGGTGTATGATGTGTTCCTAATTTTAATGCTACTCTTGAAGGCAATGGAAAATAATATTAACTAAGCTAAACTAGAAGGAAAAGGGTAAGAAAATCTAATCTAGCCTAAGTGCGACGAGCAACCGATTCCTTGATCAACTGTACACATCTTGGACCTCGTGCACGACTACCACTGGGACTACCAAGCATAGATCCTAGGTACGCCACTAGGATTACCAAGCGCAGATCCGAAATACACCACTGGGTTACCAAGCGTAGATCCTAGCTACACCACTGGGTTACCAAGCAGTCACACTTAAATGCTCGTAATCAAGTTGTACTCGTTCCATGTTCTAGGAGTTTAAGGGTGAGAGAGAAAATAGTAAATAACATTAAATAAATAACAAATAAATAAATAACAAAGTGAAGGCTGCAATGATGAAGTAATCTCGATCTTTATTGCCGGTCATGTGCGTGTCCAAGTACGACACACTCAAATAAAGACACCGTACAATTACATTCACCACACTGCGGGCAGACACAGGAAAAAAATATAACTCTGGAGGGATCAAACTGCCAGAGATTCACTACTTCTAACTGGGATGTGAGACAAGGGAGAGACACCTCTTATTTATAGATATGGTGGCGCACTACGATATCGCGTAAGCAATATTGCGGGGGATGTGATATCGTGGCCCATGCGATATCATGGCTACTGATACAACAGGGCTATGATATCACGACGACTGATACAACAGGGCTGTGATATCACAGCCAGCAAATTCATGACTCATCAACAACCAACATCAAGTCCTTCTAGAACCTACTATAAAGCCCTAATGGACTCCTCCAATTGGGAAACTTGCTCTTCTTATCACCGAAACAATTTCTCCACCTCAAAATTTGCATCGTCCAAAACTATCTGCACAAGCATAGCCTACATCTTGACTTGCGATAGTCAATATCTAGTGTTGTGATGCAAAAGTAGAATATCGTATTTCATAGTTGCCATTGCCAAAATCAAACTTGGCTCTGACACTAATTGTAAAAAAAATAAAATAAGAAAAACAATGAATGCAATAGGCAAATAGAAATCAAAATAGCAACACACATAGAATTTATGTGGAAACCTCAAATCAGGATGAAAACCATGGGCAGAAGTAGAGAGTTAATTCATTAGATCAAAGATTAAGAGTGTAGTACAAGGGAGTGATCCCTATATAGGGTGATCCCTCAAAGGGTGATCCCAAAAAAGGGGAGTACAAATGGTGTCTACATAAAATGGAGAGAAAACAACATCCCTTCAATTTTTGACCCTTCAACTTCCGTAATGGCCAACCCTTCAACTAATGGCTACCCTTTCAACTTCTATACCGGCTGATCCTTCAACTTCTATAATAGCTAACCATTCAACTTCTGCAATGGCAAATGTAATGACTGACCTTTCAACTTCTATAACAATTGACCCTTCAACTTCTGGTATAATGCAATGGTAGAAAACTAGAAATATAATTCAGATCATTGCACCATACTTTAACACAACGTGATCTTAAAAATTTGATCAAATGGAATTTATGATTTATACATGTGTAATGCTTAGCTTGGCATAGAGCAATCAGAATCACTTGAATTCAAAAAAGTGCAGTTGAGTCTTCGCTAACAAACTTATGAAGATAAGATATGATGTAAACCATCTGCTAATGAAATAGGTGATGGTTGGTAAAATCATTTATATTATTCAATATTTTGTAGCTTTGTCCCAACAAAATATAGTCGACTGTATGAATTCTCTTTAGTTGTTAACCTTCATGAACTCATGATTGTTGGTCTTCTGTGTTTGGTAGCACATAGTTGATGCCATGAATAATGAATGCATTAGACCATTGAAAATTTCTTATATACATTGCACATTAAATTTAAATTTTTATTTCATGTGTTCTACCAAGCCCAATTTCAGCCACATCTCATGCACTATTTCGTGGGAAAAAATGGTGAAGTTCTAAGTCAAGAATGAGGACTTTATTTTATTACATGAAGATAATTATATACGAAGGAGAGACCTTCCAGTCATTCAAGATCATACAACATATCAAAAATCAACTAAATCAATATCCCATCATTAACTACTATGGTATCTACGTTTTTATATAGGCTTAATCAAATTTAGAGAACCAAGAATGGATAATAATCATTATAGGTTAGAGGTAAAATAATACATAGAATTTATGTGTACTATGATAAGTAAACTAAAATGATTTAAGTAATAGTTATTTATAGGTGCCTTGTGATGGAACCATTTTATTAGGTTATATTTAGTGGGTGTGGTAGTAGGTAGAGTAGCCTTATGATAGAATTTTTTTGATTACTACATTACATTTAGTGTGTTGTGTGAGAAGAAGTTGTGGTATTGTCCCGAATTCCCTTACCTTAAAAAAAAGTGTTAGAATGATTACTTATTAACCTCCTCAAGAATAATCATATCATAGCTTTCCAATTCACTTTCATATGATATTTTTCCATGCCACTTTAGCCTTTACCAAGTTCATCCTAATTTCTGTCTTACCCAAGAACACTTAAATAGATGGTAAGATGCATAAGAAGGCACAATGCATATGCATGGAAGTTAAGGTAAAGCCAAGACACTTTTAGACTAGTGGGTTTTCTAATTTGGAAAGTTTGGAATTTGCTATGCATCAAAAGAATTCAATTCGTGGAAGTGAGGAATCAAGGATTCGTGATTTTGAACGTGTTTGGTGTTTGGGTACGTGATGAAGAAAATTTAAATATATTGGCTTTTTTAAAAAAATAAAATCTCATATATCATAAATATACATTGTAAAATATTGAACAAGTACAATGTAAATCCAAAATATTGTTAATGCTTAAAAATTGCATAGAAGATTGCAATATCACCATTAAATTGAAGCAAGAAAATTTGCAAAGGTATGGAGAGCATTGAATCCATTTCCTTACTTAGGAGCCATAATCTGGCCAAACATATAATTTTTGAAACAACCAAAATGACAGCAATAAAATGAAACCCTTTTGTTACTCAATCCAATATTTCCAAAAATGAAATTAAGTCTCAAGCCTCAACCAAAGTAACTCACCTCACCTACAATGATCCAAAACCTTTCTGGAAAATCAACACTAGTCATGATGAAGGGAAAGTAAAAATAGAGCACCATGAGGTTGCATATGGCCATTGGCCCTGTGCTGGTGCGATTCGTTGCTTTATAAGCAAACAGATTTTTAAAAATGTTGACTCATGACCCATGACGATGACCCTGTTTTGTTTTTTCTTTTTGCAACCGAGATAGGCGAAAAAGAGCAAAAACCAGCCATGAACAATAAACACGCGTGAATGTGAGTGATGGCGGAACCTTTGACGCTCCCAAAGGCAGGCGAATCCATGCAAATGCAAATTTTTCCTCGCACGCCCCGTCCACAACTTGATTTCCGTATGACCCATACTTGCCCCTTCGGCCTTCGGTTACCAAATCTTTCTTACTCCCTTGTTTTCTGCGGTCCGTCTCATGCCGATGCGATGAATCTTGATTGCTTGCTTGCAATTTAACAATGAAATGAAATTTTTGGTATGATTCAGAACAGAAAATACTTAATATTTTAATACAAAATGCAAGGCAAGAACAATACAAGGCAAGGCAAGGCGACCATTTCAATGTATATGTACAAATCCAGACAAAGTTTCGTGGGGTTGGAAATTATGAAATACGTACCCATTGCGAATTTAATGCGCTTCTGTACGCGCTCCCGAATCCGACACCAACAGTTCGTCAAAATTTATCCGGAATCGCGAATCTCTGGTGCATAGGGAATTTGGGTCTGCCAAAAGGTGAATGGAAATACTTTAACAAAGATCTCTCATGGCGGTGGATGGAAAGATTCTTGCCTGGACCGCGCTTGATGTTTCTCATGGCGGTGGATGGAAAGACTCTTGGCTGAAGCGCGCTTGATGTTTGTATTTGTGGACTTCATTAAAAGCCTTGCATTCATGCAAAGTGATTGCGACGGAGAAAGAGTATCTTTTTGGCTTGGACACTTGAATAGCCAGATACCCAATATCAATCGTCGTTGCATTGACATTGATTTATGATTAAAAAAATCTTTAGATCTCCGCTGACCTATCAATATCCTAGGTGGAAGCTTTTATCAGATAACAATGCATGAATCGTGGAATCCTGTATTGGATGGATATGATACATCCTCATCAGCTTTTAGCAGTGATTTGATTAAAACCAGTCCTGGATTAGTCGTTAGTAGAACTAGGTAACTCCAAGTCTTCATGGCCCACCACAGAGTATGGGAAGGAATATGGTATCGTGTAATATATCTGTCATTTAGTCCCATGTGCCTGGTGTTTTTAATTACCCGTTACTGACAGGTTCGGATTAGTGGCAGAGCTCATCCACATGCCACATGAGATGTATATCATTTAATCAACTTGAAACTGTTATATAGTTATTTAATCGTTTTTAGACACTGAAACTGAAATTANCCCAAAATCAAGTAACTCAAATGACCGATGATTATTAAAATCATATAAAGAACGTAATAATCAAAACAATATGCTAAGAAAGAAATGATGGAAATGCAAGCAAAATATGAAAATGCAATAATATACATATGAAATGCAATGGAAAAGGGGAAGAAAACATGCAACTAAAAATCTACCAGATGCCCACGTGGGGTACCTGAGTAGAAATGTTTCAAATGGAATGCATTGAAATTCCCATTCAACCTATATCCTTGCAAATCAGCAATCTTAAACACACTAGGGGCAGTGTTGTCTATAATTTGGAATGGGCCGGACCACATAGGTGAAAACTTAGTTTGAGGGCCAGTCTGACCAGACGCTCTATCTCTCCTGAGGACTAGATCACCCACTTGAAAACTTTTAGCAGCATATTTTTTATCGAACCGTCTCTTGACAATTTGTTGATGCTTAAGATTATGAAAATCAAGACCTAATTTTACCTTGCTTGATCGTTTTCTATAAAATTTTTCCTTAATATAAGTTTTAATGATAGGTCTAGGTCTTGGTTTTGGTGGGTCATCGGATATAGCTTTTCTAGGAGAATGTTTCATGGATGCATTGTTGAAATTTAGCACACCTTCAAATGTTTTAAGAGGTAGGGTCTTATTTATATCTTTGTCTTCCCCTAACGGTGGTGGATCACTTAGACAAAATCCGTCGTTTTGTTGATAAAGTAAGGTGTCTCCATAGTTTTCTTCACCTTCTCTAGAACTTAGATAGGATTTGATGGGGTCTGCATAAGAGATAGGACCTTTTGTAGTTCCACTTACATAATCATTTTCAACATGTTCACTACACTCGACCTCAATAACCCCAACATAAAGATTAGCATTTCGATCTTCCAGAGATTGATTCTGTTGATCCAAGTTTGTTACTACTTGTTTGTAGAAGGGTTCTTGGGGTATAGTCATGTATTCAGATTTTCCTTTGATAGGGATCAATAATTCCGAGAAATCTGACCTAAAGAAGCCCCCAAACTTAGCTCCAAAAGTCCTTGATAAGAGCACACCATATGTGGGTTTCATGTCAACTACTAGGATGTCTGTATAACATGTAAATGTAGGGTATTTCTTAAGTTGTACTTTTACTCCTTTTAATAACCCTACTACAGGTACGCTAGATCCATCAAGTTGAATTACACTTTTAGTTTGTGGTATCATTTGTGCTCCTAAGGTGTTACAAATGTCAAGAGGCATAACACTAACAGTTGCACCTGAATCCATTAAACAGTTATGGACATTCTTTCCTAAAATAATCAAAGTGGTTAGGAAAGGGGGATGATCCTTTTTGCTAGACATAGAATTATCCATGTTTTGTACTGGTAATGTGTTAGGACTTTCTGCAAAGTGAACATGCCTTTCGGGAATTGGGGATTTTTCTCTTTGGGCTACAGGTGTATGAACCATATCCCGAATCACTTCTTTCATTTCGTTAAAGTGTAGAAGGTCATACATCGAAATGTTGGCTTTCACTCTTTTTAAGTCCTCAACCAAATCATAATTCTTAGGTTCATCTTTGGCTTCTTGTTGAGATGGAACTCTCCTAAGTACAGATGGGGGGTTTGGTTGTTGTGGGGCAATTACTTGGGATGACCCAGATTGATTGTTTCCATTGTTTTGACTAGGAACTCTTTTGTTTGGAGGTGTATAGAAATTGTTTCTAGTTTGTCGTTGTGTAGCATTCATAATGTCACTGATTTTACGGTAGCGAGTGTTGTGTGGGTTAGGGTCGCCTACCATGACTTGTTCTAATGAGGAAACCTCTTCATTTTCTGTCTCATGAGGTACATCAAGAACCATGATAGGGGCTTTTCCATTTTGTTGCCCTTGGGTATTGTCACCATACAATGCCATGAATTGAGGACAAGTCTTTTCAGAATGTTGCCTCGTATTATGAAGACGACAATAATCATCATTGATTGATGCACTTGGTTGTCCTGGTTGTATAGGGCTTTTACTATTGTTTCTCTTTAACTCAACTACTTCATTGGATAGTTTTTGTAGTGAAGTAAGTATTTGGGTCATCTGATTTTGAGTTTGGGTTGGTGGTTCAACAGAATTTGATGTCCCATTTGGGTTTATGATGGATTGAATCAAGGCTTTTGAGTCGTCATCATTCAGACCAGTGTTGGATGGTAAGAATGAAGTGGACATGGGGCCTTGTGAGTAATTACTTAAAGGTGGAGTTGATTGAAAAGGAGAAACAACTTGAGGCATAACATTAGGTGTTTGGAAACTTGGTAGGAGTGGGTTTGATTGCATCGGGTTGCTAACACTCATCATCCCAAATTGGGTTTGGATGCTGTTCATAAGGGTTATTTGCTCTAATTCCACAGCTTTTGACATTGCACCTTGTATTTCCATTATGTTGGGATCAGATTTGATAGCATAAGCAAAGAATGGATCGATGGTAGAGAGATAGAAGTTGAGAATACCATCTGGTTGTGGTCGCATCTCATTTGGCACATAGGCAAGTTGATGGAGGAATCTAAGATTATAATCCCTAACGTTTTCCCCAGGTAACTTTCTTAGGCTGGTAAAATTGCTTGATGCGATGGCAGGGCTTGTAAATTTGTCAAATTGATTCAAAAACTTGTTTTTGAATTCTTGCCATGTGTTGATAGAGGCATCAGGAAGCATTAAGAACCATTGGGTTGCTTTGGTCCTAAATGTCGTTACGAACACTCTGCATGCTACATCGTTATGTATAATGTTGTGGATCCCTAATAAAGTTTCAAAACATTGTATGTGTTGACGTGCATCATTCGTAGGTGTTGAAGGATCGAAGAATAAGTTTATGTTTTGAAGAGACTTCGGTATATCATGATAGTTGTGAAAGTTGAAAGGGTTCCTTACTAAGGGAGCCGGGGGTTGATGGGCTGCCATCTTAGTCCGAGGTCTTTTAAAAATTAAACTTGGAAACAGTGAAGCTCGTTGTTTTCTCGAAGTAGATTGACGAGTAACTGGTTGACTAGGGGTAGGAGTATGAGTTCTCTGTTGGGATACTCCGCAAGAAACGTCACTCATAAAATGAAAAATAACAAAAGCTAATAAACTGTGAAAATTAAAGAAAATAAAAAAAACATTTAAATACTATATTTTTTAATTTTAAAATTTTTAAAAGAAAATTGAAATTGTAAAATTTCAGGAAAATAAAAAGTAAAATAATTTAAACTAAATTTCAGAAAAATAAATTAAAAGAATGACTAAAATTTAAATTTGAAATTTTGAAAATTTGAAATTAAAATAAAGCAGTAAAACTGAAAATAAAGAAGCAAAATTAAATGATAATTTTTTAAAGAAAAGGAAAAAGGAAAATAAAGATAAGGTTGAGAAACTGCCCTCCTTCTAGCGCCAAAAAGGTGTTGATGCGTAAATTTTGGACACGCGAACACCTGTGAAAACTCGTTTTAGGAGACTATCGCCTAGGGCGCCTCCCGTATGGGTACGGAAACCCGGGAATAGTCTCAGCTGGAAAGGGCAATGTGACAGAACAGTAATAACAATATTTTAAATGGAATATCAAAATAAAGCTTTTAATATCTAAATACTCCAGTTTAATTTAACATTTGAAACTTAAAAATAATAAAATGCACTGTAAACGGGCAGAGAGGGGAGTGCAGTGAATTTTATGGACTCCTTTCCGCTGGTGATGCAGAGGCTGGGGAATGGATCCGCAAAGGATTGTACACGATGTCAAGCTGAACAAGCGGCGCTTGAGAAACAGCAGCGCAGCGTGGTAGCAGAGGAGGCAGCACGGTAGGAGCAGCAGCGATCCACGCGGCAGACCAAGGTGGCAGCGTGGGCTGCGGAAAGAAACCGAGCAGATCTGCCTGCGAGAGAAGCGTCAGAACGGATGTCTGCGGAACGGATGGCGCTCCGCGGCAGCAGACGTACATATGGTGCTGCGGGCGGCAGCAGAAGAACAGATGCGCGGCGGCGGTGGCTGAAGACAGAGAGACGTCGCAGTTTCTCGCGCGCAAGGGAGGCGAAAGGTGAGGAAACCAGCGGCGGTGGTCAGATCCAAAAAGGTGGCGACACGGCGGCAGAGGAGTACCAGGCGGCGCAGCAGCAGCGGGAGTGAGTGAGCGCCAGCCTGCGCGGCATGCAGCAAACGTCGGCAGCACAGAGGGCGGCTGAAGGGACGATGCAGCGGGAGGGCCGGACAGAACAGAAGGCACTGCAGGCGGCGGCTGAATAGAGAATAGAAGGCACTGCGGATGGCGGCGGCTGAATAGAGAGAGGTTGCGGCGATAGCGAAACCAGCGGCTGTAGGAAGTAAACAGCAACGGTAGAGGACGCGTGCGGCAGTGCGGATGGTAGGCAACGCGGACGTGTCAACGTAGTAGTGGCAGGTGTGACGGCAGGCTCAGGGACGGAGAGTCAGCGCGGCAGACAGAGTGACGTCAACGGGAGCAGAGGCGGAAAGAAAGCAGCGACGGACAGGAACCAGCGCCTGCGCGGATGGTAGCGGACAGGAACCAGCGACAGCGAACGGAAGGCTGCTGGGACAGCAGCGAACAGAAGGCTGCAGGCTGGGCAATTGGCAGAGAAGCCCCCCATTCGAAATCTCCTCCTTCCTCTCTGTTTATAGCAGCGGAGGAAGAAGATGAGGAAAAACCTAACCCTAATAACTGCCACCTCACGATGTTCTATTTTTTCACTTTAAAATTTTATATTTTATGTTTTTAAAAATAAAATTAGTTCAACAAGGCCCCATGCC
>MNCI01001752.1:13627-26929 GCA_015680685.1 Gnetum montanum | reverse complement strand
CAAAAGAAATCCTGAACTGCGTGTTTGTGTAGTAGTCTGCCTGGATTATTAGAACAGTAAAAAATGGGCTTGGGAATTTTTCAAAGGTTAAAAAAATATGGGGTCGTAGCTTAGAGTGTTATACAGTAGCACCGTGATAATCTGAACAGGCTCGTACCCTCTCAATCTGAGGATTTGAAAAGTGAAAAAGAATTTGGATATGTACGTATATAAAATTTTAATGTAATACTTTTTGATTTTTTTATACCTTGTAACGTGTAAACTTACACATAGCTATACAGAAATGGGTTAAGTAATTAGCTCATTCCTTAGTATTTATTAAAGATATATATTCCAGTAAATTTGTCCTGTTAACGCCCAATTCCCCTGTTCTTATTCAAACTAAACAAGCTTAAATTTTATTTTATTATGTATATCATAAGCTTAGATGAGAAAGGAGGAGGCAGTGGATTTATGTGCATCACTCGTCAAGTTCAGAAAACCCTTGGGAGCACTTACGAAACCCAGGTTGATAGGTTGATAGGTTTACTGGTAGGTTCGATGTAAAACGATGCCAAATTTTATGGATGAGTTTGCTTTTTTAACCCTTTTGTTGCTCAATTCGATCTTCGCAGGAATGAAATTAAGCCTCAAGCCTTAATAAGATTTATAACAAACCACGTCTCTTAATACTTTTTGTCTCATAATACTGTCTGTTCAACAATGCCTTTTGAGTAAAACCGTGTAAAGTGGTGTTCAACAGTCTCATAATACTGTCTGTTCAACAATGCCTTTTGAGTAAAGCCGTGTAAAGTGGTGTTCAACAATGCCTTTTGAGTAAAGCCGTGTAAAGTGGTAGGCCCATGGGAACTAGTAATGATGAAGGGGAAAACTAAAAGCAGAGCATCATGAGCATGCATCATGGCAATTTGCCAGGTACGGGTTGACTTCGTTGGCTTATAAGCAAACAGATTTACGAAAAAGTTGAACAAACAGCCATCCGTCACCGTAACTCATGACCCATGACGATGACCTTTTTTTTCTTTTTACGAAAAAGTTGAACAAACATCCATCCGTCATCATAACTCATGACCCATGACGACGACCCTTTGTTTTTTTCTCTGGTCTATGTGTCAGGCCGATGCTATGAATCTTGAAATGAAAACAGAGGAGAAGATAGCTAAAATTTTAATGCACAATGCATGCAAAAGGCAAGAACCAATTCAACATAACCGGCTAAATCGAGGAAAAGCAGGTAACAGTGGCAATGAATAATACGTGGCAATGAATAATACGAGGCAAGGCAAGGGACCATTTCAATGTATATCTACAAATTGAGACAAAATTTCATGTATTTTTGTGCGCTCTCCCAAATTCACCGGGAACTGTTGGTCAAAACTCAAAATTTATCTGCAAATCTCAGGCACATACATGTGCAGTCTTTTTATGCACCTCTGAATTTGTACAGAGCCTTGCTACGAAGCTTTGTTTCTTGTAGTCGGCCCGTAAACAAGAGGATGAGCAAGGCTTTCTCGTGGGGAGGGCCAGCGAATGAGTCTAGCAGGCGTCTATTTAGTATCTCGTCCTACTCGATACTACCTGTACGAGTGCTGAGGGGCTACCCATCTTTATTTTGTATTTTGCTTATGCTTCTGCTGAAGGAAGCAGTTTGGTGTGTGTTACGCACAGGCCGCTCCAGAAACAGCGGGTGAACGAGCACACCATGATTTACAGGTGTGCTTCCATTTTTTATTCGATCATCGATACATTTATATCTGACGTTACTGGTTAAGCAAACCATTGACGCCTGCAGATATTTTTATCTCTGTATCGTATTATATTGCATGTTTCAAGGGTCCACTACTTAAAGGTCGGGCAAGATGCTTATTTGTCAAATCATAATAACTGAGTTAAGAGACCATCATTTAAAGGAATGGAAAGGGGCTTGAGAGCTTGTTTCTTAAGCTATAAGAATTGGGTTCAAGCCTAAGAACAGTTCATTTCATTTCTCCACACTCTCTGTAATGACTGTGGTTGAGCCATTAGCACCAGTGTGGCTGGTCATTGTGGTGCTAGTGGTAACTGTGGCAGCATGTAAACTGAGGGTCTGCCATGGAGGTGGAGGTAGAGGGACCCTGGCGGCATCTACCTTCCGGTTGCCGCCTGGGCCACCTGGCCTCCCTGTGATTGGCAACCTACACTTGCTGATGAAAGGCCAAAAAGAACAAGGCCGGCACAGAGTGCTGGCGGACCTTGCCCACACCTATGGTGACATCATGTATCTACGCCTCGGTGGTGTGCCTACGGTGGTGGCCTCATCTACCCAGGCAGCACTGCTATTTCTAAAGACCTATGATTCTGTCTTTGCTAGTCGCCCTTACATGGGCGTGATGAAGCAAATGTTTTATGATGGTCATGATGCCATTTTTGCACCCTATGGGGAGTTCTGGCGCCAGGCTCGCAAGCTCTGCGTGTTGCACTTCCTCACAGTCCAAAAGGTATATTCTTATCCTCTTAATCTCTCTCTCTTTGTTTTTTGTTTGGTTTCTTATTTCATAATTATAAGTGTTAGTATCTTCTTCTTCTATCTCTTTGGTTTTGTTTGGTTACTTGTTTTATAATTATAATTATTGCTCAATCTTTATTAGTTTTTCTGAGATATACATACTCTACTTAAGTTCTGGTAAACTTTCATGTTACTTGTATGTTATGGGTACCTATATGTCGTGGGTACTTAAGCTCCGCAGGTTGCACTTCCTCACAGCCCAGAAGGTATCAGCTTATCTGAACAATCTCTCCCTTTGTTTTTTGTTTGGTGGCTTATTTCATAATTACAGGATTCCAGACTCTCAATCGTTAGTCATGGATGATGTGTAGCTGGGTGCTCTGAGTTATACATATTGTGCTTAAGTTTGGCAAAGTTTCATGTGGGTTATATTTGGTGGGTACTTATATGGTTGTCTAATTCTGGTTTCTAATTCCTACAACCCACTAAATCTTTATTTGTGAAGGTTCTAACTTTTAAGAAGCCCTGTACATAAGTGAAAGCTTAGCCCTTTTAACGATGGTTTGCATAAAGGGTAGCGATTTCTGTTGGGATAAGAGTAAGATTCTAAAGATATCAGCATAGAGGGTGAAAAAAAAGCATTGCCACTTACTTGGAGAGTTAAACTCATGCAAATTTAGAAATCCAAATTTTAATTAAATTATATTATGGTGTATTAATTATATTGAGGCAATGAAAATGATGTTTGTAAAAAGGGTTGAGTTAAAATTCTTCAAGTCGGAAATCGGAATTTTATTAAGTACGGGGTAGGGCGCTAAACTTAATTTTCTTTGGCAAAGGAAATTGGAAATCGTAAGTTTTTAACGGATTTTTATTTTTATTTTTTATTTTTCTGCTGGTTAACTTCTAAGTCTTCTTTGTCACCTTTATTGGAACTGACCGGTATTCACTTCTCTGGATTGCTTAACGCAGTGTACAAATATTTTTATTCACCTAGTCTTTCAGGATTTCTCATAATTCAGATAGGCTTTTGGGATTCCTGGTAGCTGTGAACAGATAGGATAATATTATTGCTAGTGAGATGTAATTTACTAATTTATCCCTCACAATTTTATGTCTATAATACAGTTTTTTTCTTCTTGTACTAGTAGCACAACTCCTCATTTGCTTTCTATTGTTTTGTGCTGGTTAACTTCTAAGGCCCCTTTGTCACCTTTATTGGGACTGCTCTGCTCTGATGGGTATTCACTTCTCTCTGGATTGCTCAACACAGCACACAAATATCATTATTCACAGTCTTTCAGGATTCCTCGTGGCGGTAGATAGACAGGATCATATTACTACTAGGGAGGTGTAATTTACTAATTTATCCCTCACAATTTTATCTATATCATGGAGTTTTTCCGTGGATAGAGTTTTTTGCACTGAGGCCTCTTTTTCACATTTTTCTGTTTTCTGATTGTTTTAATTTCACAAAGGTTGAGTCCTACTTTAATTACCGTATTTATTTGCTCTCTGAAGGTTCAATCCTTCCGAGGGCTCCGGGAGGAGGAGACTGCAGCCATGGCGAAGGAGCTATGGCTCAGAAGTGGCGCCGGTGTCAAAGCAGTAGATATTGTTTCTGGGTTCCGGCCGTTTCCGTTTAATGTGGTATGGCAGGCACTCGCTGGAAAAACATTTCCAGAACTTGCAGAACGCCTGATGCGCCTGGTTGTAGAGCTTTCTCTGTTCATAGCTTTGCCGCTGGTGGGGGATTTTGTGCCATGGCTTAGCTGGTTCGATCTGCCCAATATCAGACGGATGAAGCGAGTTTTCTCGGATTTCGATAGTTTTGCGCAGAATCTGTTGGAGAGATTCAAGAAGCAAGATTTGGTGGAGGACACCACCTTCCTGGGAACTCTGCTCAAACTTTCACAGAAGGACCCATCCGTTACAGAGCAAACTATCAAGGCTTTGATTCTGGTAAGATGATGATTGATTTCGTTAAATTCATTTTTAAAAAATTATGGGTTGAAATTCGAACTGAAAATATAGCTTAAAATGATTTTGGTAATAAATAAAAATATTATTATTGAGCTATATAATAGTGTTGGGTAGCTTAAAATGATTTTCGTAGTAAATAAAAATATTATTGTAGAGCTATATACTTAAGTAGGCAATTTATTGTTTTTTTTTTTAATAAAAGTTTGTTACTTTGAGTTACCTTGAGGCCTTGTTATATTTATTTATAATTCTTTATTAAAGTATCATGTTGGATAAATATATTGGAGTGTACTCTACATGCTATGAGTTTCTAAAATGCATTGTTATATTTCTTTAGAAAATCCTAGAAAACTTGGTGCTCATCTTTCTTGAATGTTATTTTTTATGCATGGCCTATTTATTCTTCATGTCTTAAGGTGTACTTGTAGTCTTTTTTTTTTCTTTCAAAAAAAGAGAAAAATGATTGCGCTTCTGGTTTAATATAGATGGACTTTTACATGTAGGAGTTTCTAAAATACTTAGTTATATTCCTCTTATGTAGGATAGTACAAACAAATGTAGTGCTCATCTTTGCTGTTATTTTTACTTTAAGACATGTTTGTTTTTCACAAGGAATTTTGGGGTAGTTGTTTCAAGTCTAAAAATATAAGATCTCATAGTGATCCCTATTAACTGTCTACCACAATGGTGAGGAATGGTAGCAGTTAAACAGTTTGCTTTTGAACCCTCATACTATTCAAATAAAAATATTTCTTTTCCTCTATTTCTTCTCAAAGTTTTAAAATTTTGTTTGACTTCCGTTAATTCAGGTAGACAACATCACTTTTTTTAAGTATTTATGGAATGGGAATTCAAAAGATTATGAGTGTAGCCTATAAACTAATATATAACTCCAATTTCTAAGAGCATCTTCTCTCCTTCAAAGAGCATAAAAACATAATATTAGGTTGTCTTTCCTTTCAGTTTTAAATTTTTTTATGTGTTTTCCGTATTTGTTTGGTAGATCAAAACCCTATGCTACACACCCAAAAAGGATAACTGGTTGGACAATACCATAAGACAGTGGCTTTCCAATATCCCAAACCAGAGTAGACTTCTTAAATGGTTTCCACCACTTGTGACTCCGTAAAGCATTGATTCCATTTAAAATTGGAAAAGCATTCTACCGATATACTTATATAAGAGAAAGGTTACCTTTGACCACTCAGTTTACCCAAGATACTTATATAAGCCAAAGGTTACCTCCACCTACTCATTTGATGGAGTAAAATTGTACACATAAGGACTACAAAAGTTAAGAGCATGTAGTAGTCTAGGTTCTAAAAAAACCTTTGCTTACCTTAAAAGGGTAATGTTAGGATAAAAAGCACCACAATCTTAAAAGACAAATATATATTATTTTTGTTAAGGTCCTGAAAGGGACAAAAATGTTACATGTCCAGTTTTTAGAGTTAGATTCATTTTTCCCTGCAGGATATGTTCCTGGGAGGCACGGAGACAATTTCATCCTCACTGGAATGGGCCACAGCGATGCTTCTGAGGCACCCTCCATGTCTGCAGCGACTGCAAAAGGAGATAGACAAAGTAGTGGGCCGAGATCGCCAAATACAGGAAGCCGATGCGTGGAAGATCAAGTACCTTCATTGCGTGGTGAAGGAATCCATGAGACTCTACGTGGTAGCCCCATTAGGACTCCCACACTTCTCCATGGAAGAAGTCATAGCGAGAGATTTCAGACTGCCAAAAGGCACTATGCTCATGGTCAATTACTGGGCCATGAATAGAGACCCTGCTATGTGGGAAAATCCTGAGGAGTTCATGCCTGAGAGATTCATGGAAGATGATATTGTGGACATATCTGGGCTGTCTGATTTTAGAGGTTTGCCGTTTGGGTATGGCAGAAGAGTCTGTCCTGGTGTTACCATGGCTTTGACTAGTGTTTTGCTGGCCCTTGCAAAGCTTTTCCACACGTTTGATTGGGTTCCCCAAGGTGATATCGATTTAGAGGAGGTGAATGGAAATATCGTCGGCAAAAAGAATCCTATCATGGCTATCCCCAAACTCAGGCTCAATATAAATTTTGAATGAACATGTCAAGCATTTCCTGCAGTGTGAAGTGTGAACTGTTATAATATTGTATTAACGACTTGATTGGATATGTAAAGCATCTCCTATGGCCTGAACTGTTATAATATTATAATAAAACTCGATGAAAATGTTGCTAAGGTTGTTTTCATCCAGTTTATTTTCTTAATGATTTTGCAAAGGGTCTATGTAGTTAATGAAATTGAAACTTGTTAAATGTGGTATATCTGCAAAAACTAAAAGATTTATCATATTAGTTTATTTATTCTTTTAGGTTGGTTTGTGGTTCCAACTTGGTCTTTTGTACCCTTTATGCAAAATTTTTATGATATTATGATGTCACAATATTTTGTTACGGCATGAGACTTAATTACTATGCATCAAAAGAATCCGATTCCTGGATTCATGATTCTGAAAGGGTTTGGGTATGTGTGCCTAGGAAAAAAAGTGGGGATGGGTTCACAGCCCGGGACGTGATAGAGAAAATTTAAATATATTAGTTTTTTAAAAAAATTAAATCTCATATATCATAAAAATACATTGTAAAATATAGAACAAGTACAATGTAAATCCAAAATATTGTTAATGCTTAAAAATTGCACAGAAGATTGCAATATCACCATTAAATTGAAGCAAGAAAATTTGCAAAGGTATGGAGGGCATTGAATCCATTTCCTTACTCAGGAGTCATGATCTGGCCAAATATATAATTTCTGCAACAACCAAAATGACAGCAATAAAATAAAACCCTTTTGTTACTCAATCCAATATTTCCAAAAATGAAATTAAGCCTTAAGCCTCAACCAAATTTATAACAAATCAAGTCTGCTAATACTTTTGTTCAACCATTACCTGTAAGTAGCACCCTAGGGACTACCTGTGAGTAGCACCATAGGACCACATTGAAGATGACCACATTATAAGAGACACTAGTTAATTAAACTAGGTACAGCCAGTAGTAACTCACCTCACTAGTCATGACATGATAAAGCGGGAAAGTAAAAACAAAGTGCCATGAGGTTGCATATGGTCATTGACCATGTGCTGGTGGGCTTCTTTGCTTTTTAAAAAAGTTGAACAAGCACCCATCCGTCATCATGTTCAAGACTCATGACCCATGACGATGACCCAGCAGAGATATGATGAGAAAAAGAGCAAAAACCAGCAATGAACAATAAATACGCGTGAATGTGTGAGTCCTGGCTAACCTTTGATGCTCCCAAAGGCAGGCATGCAAATGCAATGTTTTCCTCGCACGCCCCGTCAAAAACTTTATTTCCGTATGACCCATAATTTCCCCTTCGGCCTTCAGTTACCATAGCAGGCCTTTCGTGATTTCCGTGTGTTTATTTATTCGCACTCCCTTGTTTTCTGTGGTCCGTCTCATGCCGATGCCATGAATCTTGATTGTTTGCTTACCATGATTCAGAACAGGAGAATAGGAGGCAAGGTAATGCAATCAGTATAAATCCAGACCAAATTTCATTGGAAATTATAAAATACGTACTCGTTGTGAATTTAATGCGCTTCTGTACACACATCGGGAATCCTACGCGAACAGTTGGTCAAAATTACTGGTTTAGTCAGCATGCGACTTTAATAGTGTGATTTGTATTTATTACATCTTACTCCTTGTAATGATAGTTGATATGAGATTTTTGGGGTTGACATCCTAATAATTGAAATGAGGTTTTCATTTTAATTTCTACATTTTGCTAAGTGCAAACATCAAGTTGGAAAAGAGCATGTAAAAGTGGTCAAACAAATGTAAATTCTTTTAGACTAAAGCTTATTATGCTAAACAATGTCAGGATGAATGTTCTTGTTGAAAATTGAAGATGAACTTTGGAAAAAAAAAATTATTTTTCAAAGAAAAAGCACAAGTACCTAGAAGTGAAATCACTTTATATAGATGATTCCATCACTATAGATCTTGAGACCATTAACAATTTTTTAGCAAATCATTTTTCTTCTATTTTTTCTTTTAAAAGTATTACCAAAGAAATATTTGAGGCCTCTAGTACGCATATTCTTCATCTTATAATAAAAGTGCATCAAAGTATTCTTGAAATAGAAATTAACATAGAAGAAATCAAAGTAACAACTTTTAGTTTAGCAGATGGTAAAATTGTAGGATTTGATGGTTTTCCAATTGAATTTTTTATGTATTGGAACATTGTTGGAGATAATCTTTTTCATGTTTTCCAAGAAGCTACTGAAAATTTTTCTCTTAGTAAAAATATTAATAAATGTATGATTATCTTTTTCCTAAGATTGAACGTTTTCAATATATTGATAACTGGAGACCTATTATTCTTCTTAACAATAGTTATAAAATTCTAGCTAGATGCATAACTTGTTGGATTTAGAAGATTATAGAGGATATTATGAAACACATTTTGTTAAAGGAATACTTAGAAGGATATTGTCTTTATTAAGTTAGATTATGCTAAAGCTTGTGATAGGATTAAATAGAATTTCATTATTTTCTTAATGTAAATTAGGGTTTATTGATTATTTTATTTTTCTAGTCTATACCTTGCTTACTAATGGTAAATGATGAGTCACATTTTGACTAGCTCCAATATCGCTCAGATACACAATATCAGAGCCTCAATATCAAATACTCAATATTAGGCTCCAAGATGCAATGTTGAATATTTGATACCACAAGGTATGTGCCAACCTATAAATATAGTGCTTGGGCACATAGTTTCCACATAGTTTTTGTCATAGCATTGCAAATCTTTTGCAGTTTGTTTTCTCTAGAGTTAGAATATTTTTTAAAGTGCCCACAACAAGAGTCATTGAGTGTATAAACCTTTATTCAAGCAGTATTGTACCTGAGCACAGCAATGTGTGCGAAAATAAAGACAAGCTTTCTGATCAAAGCTTGTAACACCTTGGCTAGCTTAAATACTTTATTTATGCGTTTAATGTTTTATGCAATTTCCTTTAATGTTTCCAAGTAATTAAGCCAAAGTGAGGTCATTAGATTCAATAATAGTCAATTAATTAAGCACATAAGTATGAATGCTTCAAACATGTCTATGACTCTTGGTAATCCCAATAATGCTTAACATTTGATAACTGATGAGTGGCGAGGTACCCCTACACTCAACCATACGAATATGAGCGTAACACTCGCGATTCGGTTGAACTCAGCAGACTAAGTGCCTACACGCCTTATGGAACACTTAAGGTTAATTATTCGTTGTCTTCGTGGACTTACTTGTGTTTGTCATGGTGTATGGTTAAGTAAGTCCGAGGTATATGATTTTTATAGCTTTTTTGTTTTATCTTCTATGCTATTGAGGTGAAGGGTTGAAGAGACTAATTACTAACTTTAACTAACTAACTACGTTTAAATTAACCTAGCATCAACATCCATTCCCACTTACCGTTCATACTGTGAACCAATGCAACCGTGGTTACCAAACGCTAGTCGTTGCTGGGATCACCACGCGTAACGCATGTGCTTGAAGCGGTCGTATTGAGGCACTTAATTAGGAGAGAAGGGTTGAGAGAGATTTAATTCCTAATAAAGCATATAAATGAAAAATAGTAAATAACAATAAATAAAGTCCTAATTAGCCTATTCCATGCACTGCAAGGTTTATCCAAGAAGTTCGTCTTTATTGCTGTACACAAACTTGTGTTCAGGTACAATGTCTGCTCGAATAAAGATCCATTCACTTTGAAGCTCGTGCTGCAGGCACATGGAAAATATTCTATCTCTGGAGAGATCAAACTGCCAGAGTTTCCCTACGGTTTAGGCCTAGAATGAAAAACAAAGGAGAGCCGCCTTTTATTTATAGCTTTTGTGGCACACCGTGATATCGTGTACGCGATATCGCTGCTTATGCAATATCGTGTCCCATCATACCCCCATGACTAAATAAAAACTTGTCCTCGAGTTTCTTACAAAATATTGGGAAGGTATAGGATTATTGACTCAAAATGGAACTAATTGGATGACATGTGAACGAATCATCATTACAAGACAAAACAACACTGGTGTTCATGACAACAAAAGTGAACACCTTATTACATTGACATCAAGCCTCATTTGGTAGCTGAGAGAAAGAGAGAGAGAAAGAAGTGTTGCTGCTGCCAACGCCAAGATTGCACCTTTTGTTGTCCATCCGTAAGCGTGCCATTGGTCTTGCTCCTTGCATAGCTGCTTCAACACTACTCCATTCCAAGTGTTCCTTCCAGATCCATTGCATTGTTGTATGATTGCCATCTGCACACACAACACAATCTTATATTAGTAAGGGTAAATGAATTTCAATGTAGTTGATACCTTGATTCAGTGTGGCTAGGTTGTGGTATGGATGATTGCGGATCTGGAGATATAATATTGGTGACTACCGAAGGTGTAGGGCTTAGGAGAAAATTGAAAAAATTGGGCCCCGTACCCCCATGACTAATCACGAACCTTCAGTAGTGATAGAATGGAGAAAGAATAAAGAACAAGAAAGATAGAGAAAAAGAGACAACTATAACATCGATGAAATGAATATCAAGATGGAAATGAACAAAATAAATTAGATTGAAAAAATGTTAGGGAAAAAAATTTAACTAGTGCACCAAATATGAATGTTAGTGGATCCTCCCCAAAGCAGGCTCATGTCCCTAATGCCATGACAAACCCACATTCAAAGAGTTCGTAGGCTCTGGGAATGTCATTTGGAACAAGAGTTAAAGTCTTAACCACAAGAATTTACCAAAAAGAAAACAATGCATCAACCAAAATATACACTTATGATACAATCGGCAATGAGGTGAACAATGGAGAGAAGGATGGAGAGAAGAGAGTGGAATGGAATCCCAAGAACAATGTGGTTTACAGTCCCTTGTGGAGTTCATGATTAATGTGACTTAGCAGATCCCATTCCAAGTCTGGCCTCAAAGAAACCACTTCCAGTGACTTCGCATTAATGCATTCGACCAATCCATCCTCTTGAAGTAACAAGAATGCCTTCACCTAAGAGCCACTACCATTCTGACGAAACAAAGGAGGAGAGAAAGGGAACCAAGAAGGACCTTAGTTAGAGGGAACGTTTTATTTTGAGTTCCATAATTAGTGCTTGTAGCCTAAGGGATTATTTTGTCTAAGGGGTATGCTTTGAATTCTCAATTTTTTTTCTTTTTTCTTTTTCTTTTTATTTTTTTTCGTTTGTTTTGTGTTTATACGTGAGAACCACACCATGCAAAGACTTTATTATTTTTATTTTCTCAGCTTCTCGATGATTGGGTAACGTCAAAACAGTAAGAAAACTCAAGAAGAGAACATCCAAGCACCTAAGAGAATGGCTAACACAAAAGCATCAAGTTTCCTTGAAGTCACACCCTTTTCAATCCTTGAGTCCTTCCTTAGTTTGAGAAATGCCCAGTCACTGATTCGTTATAGTTCTTATTATTGAAAGGACTGTACATTTCCAAGTCTAGAGAGACCATAGAAATTGGTGGATGTATGGATGAAGTGAACTCATTGCCTACCATGTCAAAAGAAACATACCTTAGTATCAACATCATGACTTAAATGTAAAAATCAAACATTAGCAATCAATATGAAAACAGTTCATACCATCATGAAGAACACTTATTGATGACAAACTTACAAGGTGGGTAACACACACACACATACACACACACTCACACACACACACAAAATGAAAAAGCATAACGATGATGTAAAATAAAAACAAGAAAATTTAAAGAAATTTGTAAAACAAAAATGTGTAAGACAAAAACGCGTAAAACAAAAACATGAAAAACAAAAATGTGTAAGACAAAAATGTGAAAAACAAAAACGTAAAAAAACGTGAGGGTCCCAAATGATTAGCATAGGTGGCCATCTCCCCCATGACTGAATGAAAAGGGAGAGATCCAAAATAATGAGCCCCTATTTGAATTTCTAAGAAGTGTCCAACTTCTCCCAATTGATGTTCTGAGATTAAGGGGTGGAAGTCGGTGACACTCATATTCCAATGTATCTATGCCTTCGTTGTTGGCATGGGTTGTTTCCTTCGTTCATTCCATGCATATTTGTCAGTTGCTCTTTCGAGTAGCTGTCAACCACAGGGTGTCTACTACTTGTTGTGTGGTTGCTACATACAGACATCTTTGTCTTACAGTTTCAAGGGCACACTTATTACTGTTGGCACATTTCAAGCCATTTCATGGAGTAGGAGTTTCAGTCTATTTAAATAGAAGGAAAAGAGAATAAAAATAAAATAAAATATGTGTGAAAATTCGGATGAGTTATACGGTGATGAAACACATATTTTATTTTTAACCTTATACATTGGGCAAAGAGTGTAATATTAATATTTCAGCATATTACATTATGCCTGTCGGGAAACATTATAATTCAACCAGTTATGGGCTTAGAAATGGTTTAGCAGTGGTGGTGGACGCGTAGATATACATGGCTTTGTTATACAAGCATATTAACGATGAGCATTAACCAAGAATGGGGTCGGTCCTGCTTTTACAGATTCAAATTAAAGTCAATAAACAGAGAAAATTGGATTCCGTAGTAAGAAGAAATAGTGTACTGCACTGAATACTTTTAGAAACAGAGGCGCATCTTGTGATATAATATGGCATAGTCCAGGCATTGGAAAAACGTTTTTGGAAGCTGAAAAAATGGTACACTTACTCTCAAAAGCAACGTGGTGGTTCTTATCAATACGGCAACCAAAACAAGTTATGCTTGCTGATAAAAATTTTGCCAAGAA